>JAQZBX010012214.1:0-41553 GCA_029593785.1 Cabassous unicinctus | reverse complement strand
TTATTATTTTCATACTATATAATACCATTCAGAAATAAAAATAGATGAAATAATCATATGGTAATATGAATGAATTTTACAATATTTACACAGAGTGAAAGATGACAGCCAAAAATTTATGTGGAGGAGGTAGGGGAAAGGATGCACTAGTTTAGGTGGGCACTCACCATCTCTCTCACAGAAGATGGCTGATTGGGGACAGGATCATGCCCCATTGGTCTGTTCTGGGAAACCATGGAGCGAGAACCTTAGGGACATTGAACTGGAGGGACCTGGACAGTGAAGTGGGTTGCCCAACATAAAATCCTGAATTTGTCCCTATCTGAAATCATGGACCCAGATGGCTAAGCCCCACACTCAGGGCAAAAGGTTAGGGTGAGCCCCAACTCCCACTGGCAACCCGGTGAGAGGGAGCAGGCTCTGAGAGTGGGAGAGCTCTGGCAGAGGGTGTAGAGGAGTTTCCTTTCTGTGGGTTTGGATGCCTGGATCCCCTTGCAGGTTTTGGGAGCAAACCAGGTGGCTCAAAGAGGTGCTGGTCTGAAGGGAGAGGTGAATCTGCTCGAGAAGCCTGATTTACCTAAATGCCCTGGGACACAGAGGCTTGGATTAGGAGGGGGCAGAGCCAGCCAGTTTTATAATTCCATGCTGAGTATCAGGGTTTCAGCTCCCCTGGGGAAGGTCAGATAGTGAAAAGTGTTTGATAAGTTTCCAAGAGCCTATTTAGGGTCCCCTCAGCAGAAGGGGTAGTCCAGAAAAGTGCCTATTTTCAGTCCCTTATTTCTCCAAGAAAAAAAATAATAATAAGGGTACTTAAATTTTTTTAAAATTACTTTAATCACTAAAATCTGCCTCAAAACCTGCAGAGAAGCCTGCAGAATAATTGATTGATGAATATAAGATGAGAGTCTCCAAAAGGGCCCATGAAGGAATGCTATTCTTCCTTAGTTTTATTTGACTGTTTGCTTGTGTGTTTGGTTTTTCTTTGTTTGATTCTTACTTTTCCTTCCTCTTTCCTCCACACACTTTTTTTTAAAAATCAGGTTCTGCTAGCTTGTTTCTTCTTTGCTGTGCTTCTTCTTCCTTGATTTCCCTTTCTCTATGTATGTTGCTTTTGTTTATGAATGCTATCTGTTTTCTTTCCTTCATCTATCTACCTTCTGCTTTCTGTTGTGGTTCTTACATTCCACTTTTTTTCATTAGTCCTCAACTTCATGGGTGTTGACTTCTATCTTGTCTATTCTGTTTTCTTTTCTTTTATTTAAATTAACTTTTTCCTTTCAAGCCATTCTCTCCTCATCATTCTGGCCTTTTAAATCATTCTATATATTTTTCTCTATTTGGTTTCCCATTCCATTGTTGGTACTCCACTTTTTTTCCCCCGTATTACTGTACATTGCCTATATGAGTTAAATATTCATTTTACTAAGTCTGATATGGCCCCTCATCCAACTTTTATCAATATTACTTTTATCCTTTTTCCTTTCTTACCTCTGATTGATTCCTCTGGTCCTAATCTTTTTCTTTCAAGGGAACATAAAATAAAGCAAGGAAATAGAACAAGAAGAACAAAGTGTCAAAGAGAAAACTGAACACACACACAGAACCACCAGCTAAATAAAGCTCTAGAGCAGATAGAGAAGCTAATCAACTGAGTAAATCCATCAGGATAAAATTATGATCAGAGGGCAGCAAAAAATTACAAACTATTCTGAGTAACAGGAAGACATGAACCAATCCAATGAACAAACTAAAAACCAGGAAGAGATGGAGAATATTGAACAACTAATCAAAGCTGTCCAAACAAATATAATGGACCAACTTAATGATGTGAAGGAAGAGATTAAGGATATTAAGAAGACACTGGGAGAACATATTGAAGAAATTTTAAACATACATAAAAATATAATGGATATGATAGTGATGAATGGCACAATTCAAGAAATCAAAAAGATGCTGGATTAACATAACAACAGATTAGAACAAGCACAAGAATGAATTAGTGATGTGGAAGACATTGCAACTGAAATCAAACAGATAATACAACAGATACATAAAAAGATAGAAAAAATTCAACAGTGACTTACGGATTTAACTGACAACACAAAATGCCTAAACATATTCATTATAGGCATCCCAGAAGGAAAAGAGAAAGGAAGGGGAGAAGAAGAAGTGTTGAAATAAAAAAAATGGCAGAAAAGTTCCCAACCATATTGGGGGAGAAGGATGTACATGTACAGGAAGCACAGCACAACCCAAAACAGTATAAATCCCAACAGGCCTACACCAAGACATAAACTTATCAAAATATCCAATGCTCAGGACAAAGAGAAAATACTCAAGGCAACAAGAGAAAAGAGAACCACCATATACCAGGAAGAACAATAAGATTAAGTGCTGATTTCTCATCTGAAACCATGGAGGCACAAAGACAGTGGTATGACATAGTCAAGGCACTAAAGGAAAAAAAACTCCCAGCCATTAATTCTCTATCCAGCATAGCTGGCATTCAAAAATGATGGAGAGTTCAAAATATTCACATATAAACAGAAATTAAAAGAGTATGCAAATAAGAAAACTGCACATCAAGAAATACTAAAAGATGTTCTACAAGTTGAAGGAAAAAACAGGAGAGAGACAGAGGAGAGTGTAAGAACAACTAAAAATACAAAAAGAGAAATAAGAAAAACATGACATACATACCCAAAGAAAATATGGCTGATGTAAGAAATTCATTGAGAGTAATAGCGCTGAATGTTAATGGATTAAACACAACAGTCAGGAGACACAGATTAGCAGAATGGATAAGAAAATATGATCCACCTATATACTGTCTACAAGAAACCCACCTTAGACCCAGAGATTCAAGGAGACTGAAAGTGAATGGCTGGAAGACAATTTTACAAGCAAACAACAATCAAAAAAGGGGAGGAGTAGCTATACTAATATTGGTCAAAATAGACTTTAAATGCAAAACTATTGTAAGAGACAAAGATGGACACCATATATTAGTAAAAGGGGTAATCTTTCAAGAAGAGAGAGCAATCAGAAACATTTATGCACCAAATAAGGGTGCCTCAAAATACATGAGTCAAACACTGGAAAAAAAGGGTAGAAATAAGTGCCTCTACAGTTAGAGTGTGGGACTTTAATAAGCCATCATCACCATTAGATAGAACATCTGAACAGAGAATCAATAAATAAACAAAGACCCGGAATAATACATTAGAGAAACTGGACCTAATAACATATAAAAAACACTACACCCAAATAAAGAGGGATATACAGTCTTCTCGAGGGCACATGGATCATACTCCAAGATAGACCACATGCTAGACCACAGAGCAGCTCCCAATGAATTCGGAAACATTGAGATTATATAAAGGAATTTCTTTGGCAACAATGGATGGAAATTGGAAATCACTAAGGGCCAAAGAACCAGATTAGGCCCAAATATATGGAAGTAAAATAACACACACTTAGACAAGCAGTGAGACAAGCAGGAAATCACAAAAGAAACCAGTAACTACCACAAAACAAATGGAAACAAAAAAACAACATATCAAAATCTATGGGATGCAGCCAAAGCTGTACTGAGAGTGAAATTCACAGCCATAGATTTGTATATTAAGAGAGGAGAAAGAGCTAAAATTGAAGACTTAAATGCATACCTGGAGGAATGGGGAAAACAACAACAAACTAACCACAAAGGAAGTAGGAAAAAGGAATTAACAAAGATTAAAGCAGAACTAAATGAAATAGAAAATAAGAAAGCACTAGAAAAAATAAACAAAATCAAAAGCTGGTAATTCAAGAAGATCAATAAAATTGACAAACCCTTAGACAGACTAACAAAGAAAAAGACAGAGGAGATACAAATACACAAAACAAGGAATGAAGGAGGGGATATCACTATAGACCCCACAGAAATAAAGAGTATCATAAAAGGATACTTTGAAAAATTATATGCCAACAAGAATGATAATTTAGAGGAAATCAAGAAATTCCTAGAAACTAACAAGCAGTCTACATTGATGAAAGAAGAAATTGATGAAATCAACAGACCACGTACAAATAAAGAGATAGAATTAGTCATAAAAAATCTCTCAATTAAGAAGAGCTCAGGACCAAATGGCTTCACAGCTGAATTCTACCAAATATTCTGGAAAAAGCTAATACCAACACTGCCTAAGCTCTTCGAAAAAATAGAAGTAGAAGGCACATTTCCTAACTGATTCTATGATGACAAAATTACCCTAATACCAAAGCCAAAGAAAAATACCACAAGAAAGGAAAATTACAGACCAATTTCTCTAATCTACCTAGATGCTAAAATCCTTGACAAAACACTTGCTAATTGCTTTCAACAACATATCAAATGGATTATACACTATGACCAAGTGAATTTCATCCTGGGTATGCAAGGATGGTTCAACATAAGAAAATCAAACAATGTAACACATCATATAAACATATTGAATGAAAAAAATCACATGATCATCTGTATAGATGCAGAAAGAGCATTTGACAAAATACAGCACTCTTTCCTGATAAAAACACTGCAAAAGATAGGAATAGAAGGAAAGTTTTTGAACATGATAAAGGGTATATATGAAAAATCCAAAGTTAACATGATCTTCCATGGTGAAATCGTAAAAGACTTCCCTCTGAGATCGGGAACAAGACAAGGATTCCCACTATCACCACTCCTATTTAACATTGTCTTAGGACTACTTGCTGGAGCATTGAGGCAAGAAAAAGATATAAAAGGCATCCAAATTGGAAAGGAAGAAGTAAGAATTTTACTATTTCTGACGACATGATTGTATACGTAGAAAGCCCTGAGAAATCTACAACAAAGTTTCTGGAACTTATAAAGGAGTTCAGCAATGTCCCAGGCTATAAGCTCAATGCTCAAAAACAAGTAGCATTTCTGTAACACCAATAATGAGCAATCTGAGGAGGAAATCTAGGAAAAAAATACCATTTACAGTACTAACTAAAAGAATCAAATAACTAGGAATAAATTTAACTAAAGATGTAAAGGACTTATATACAGAAAACTGCCCAACACTGTTAAAGGAAATCAAAGAAGACTTAAAGAAATGGAAGAATATTGCCTGTTCATGGATAGGAAGACTAAACATCATCAAGATTTGTATCCTACCCAAACTAATCTATAGATTTAATGCAATCCCACTAAAAATCAACACTATTTTTTAATGAATTGGAAAACTAAATTCACAATTTCTTTGGAAGGGTAAGAGGCCCCAAATCAAGGAAGACATATTGAAAAATAAAAATGAAGTTGGAAGTATCACACTACATGAGTTTAAAACCTACTACAAAGCTACAGTGGTCAAAACCGCATGGTATTGGCACAAGAATAGACACATTGATGAATGGAACTGAATTGAGAGTTATTATATAAATCCTCACATATACAGTCATCTGATATTCAAAAAGGCCACCAAGCCCCATTCAGTTGGGAGAGAAAGGTGTTCTCAACAACTGGTGGATGGAGAACTGTATCCAAAAAGTGAGAAAGGAACACCATCTCGCACCTCATATGAAAATGAGCTCAAGATGGTCAAAGAACTAAATATAAAGCAAAGACAATAAGACCTGGGAAGATAATGTAGGTAAGCTTCTACAGGACCTTGTAATGGGAAATGGTTTCATGAACTTCACACCCAAAGCAAGAGCAGCAAAGGGAAAAATAGATAAAAAGGATCTCCTCAAAATTAAAAACTTTTCCACCTAAAAGGACATTATCAAGGAAATAAAAGGCAGCCTAACCAATAGGAAAAAATATTTGGCAACCACATATCTGGTAGGAGCTTAATATCCTGTATAAAGAAAAAATCCTACACCTTGAAAATGAAAAGACAAAAAACCCATTTAAAAAATAGGCAAGTGACCTGAAAAGACATTTCTCCAAGAAAGAAATACAAATGGCTAAAAAGCACATGAAAAAATGCTTGACATCTCTACCTATTAGAGAAATGCAAATCAAAACTAAAATGAGATACCATCTTTCACCCATTAGAATGATGGCTGTTAAAAAAAACAGCAGATTATAAGTGGTGGACAGAAAGTGGAGGAATGGGTAATCTCATCCGCTGCTGTTGGGATTTTGGAATGGTCCAGCCACTGTGGAGAACAGTTTGGTGGTTCTTCAACAAACTAAGCATATATTTTCCCTATGATCCAGCAATTCCATGCCTGTTTATATACCCAGAAGAATTGAAAGAAAAGACATGAATTGATATATGCACACCAATGTTCATAGCAGCATTGTTCACTATTGCCAAAATTGGAATCAATCCAGGTGACTCTCAGCAGATGAAAGGATAAACAAAATGTGGTATTACATTCAATGGAATATTATTCTGCTCTTAGAAGGAATAAAGTGCTAACACATGGGATTAAATGGATGAATCTTGAAGACCTTATGGTACGTGAAGCAAGCCAGGCATTGAAGGTTGAACAGTACATGACATCACTGAAATGAATTAAGGAATTTGAGCAGTCTCTGAGAACTATTGTCTGAAAGATAGGTATACAAGAATGAGAAAGAGAAGAGAAAGTTGGGAGCCATCACCCATATGGACGTAATCTATGATAAAGTGAAAGTGTGTAGTTGGGTATTGAAGGGATAGGACAAGTGGGTAGTGATATTATCTACAGGGGGTAGATTGGGTTTGGTGGTGCATGGTTGACAGGTGGGTAGATTGGGAAGGGTGGGTTAGAATACCCAGGATACTGAGGGGAGAGATGAGAGAGGGACAAGGTGAACACTTGGGATTTGTGGGTATCAAGTTGAAAGTTCAGAGTTGGGAATGCTCTTGTGGCAATATGACAAGGTAGTATCACTGCTTTAGGGTGTTGTTTGGGGGGGGAATTCAGGACAGGGCACATCTGGAGCAGGCTTCTAGGAGGAAGTGTGCGAGTGTTCATCCTGTCATAATATCTTGTATCAGTGGGTAGAGACCCACACTATGAGCAGGAAGGACATGGACTCCCATCTTTGGGAGGACCAATTCATTCAGAAATAGAGAGGTGGGCATCTCTTAAGAGCAAGGGCAGTTCCTAATAGGAGAGGACAAACCAGTGTGTCAAGACCTCTTGTTGCATGTAATTATGAATCTTGTCATTCAATGAATCAAGCCAGGGGGCCTTCATGGGCCCTGGGGGGATGCAGAGGTAGGAACAGAATAGATCAAGCAGGGAGTATTTAGTGGTCAGTGGAAATGTTTTGCATTTGCTTATACTGATGGGCACAGGGCATGGTAAATATCATCAAAATTTATAAAAAGTATATGGTCTAAAATGTAAACAACACTGTAAACCATTGACAATGTTTTCTAGCTATGTTTCACTATCTGTATAACAGTTATAACAATGCAACCATCCACACGCAAAAAGTTTTAATATGGGGCGAGGAAAGGGGGAGGAGGATGGGTGTAAGAGAGTCTCTTGAATTCTGTGTGTGACTTTGCTGTGACCTAAAACTTCTTTGAAAATTAAATGAAAAATAGTGAGACACTAGCAAGGGACATGGGGAAGGTTCCATGGTACAGACTGTACATCAGTTATTGCAGTGATAAAAGGCAAAATGTCTACAATTTTTCTTTTAATTTCCCCCCCCATTTTATAAATAACCCAATCCTTTAACTTTATTTCATATTTAGTTTTCTTTTTAAGTTTTCATGTATTTTATCTCTTACATTTAAATATCATTTTTTTTTTCATTTTCCTATTGATTGTATTTGGCTATTGTATTCGCCTCATCTTTAGAGAATCTTAGGATCACATAAATGTTACAATTGTGGCAGGAGAAGATCATTGGTGTGGGGCGTCAGGGATGGGGGATGCATGGGAGGAAATTCACCTGAACATACATAAAATGTATATAAAATTGTTCAAATGCTCACAGGGCATGACTACAGTGGGTGGAGAAACTCAATAAATGAGAGAATATTGGATTCCCATCCTGGAAAGCTATGCCACATTCTCCAAGGAGCAGCAACAGTCCCTCAAGTGCAGGAGCAGTGTCTGGCAAAGGAGGATAATCCACGGATGGGCTCTTGTTATTGATGAGTAGCCTTATGAGTCTTTGCTCTAGAAAGTGAAACTTAGCCTAATGTTATGTCGTGCCTAAGGGTTGCTGCCTGAGAGCCTCCTTGTTGCTCAACTGTGGCCTCTCCCTAAGCCAAACTCAGCCTAAGAATCCATTACCTTCCTCCCAGCGTTGGACATGACTCCTGGTGATGAGCCTCCCTGGCAACAATGGATTACTACCAAGTGCCAACAGGCAATATGTCTGGAAAAAGACCTGAATAAAGGGGGGGGGGGAAGTAAAGACAAGTGAGTTAATATGGCTAAGAGACTTCAAAGTGAGTTGGGAGGTCATCACAGATGTAATGCTTATGCACATCTCAGTAGGATCTCATAGGCTTCCAATGTGGATATCATCCCAAAGAGAGGGGCTTTTGAGGGCTCTGGAGACACCCAGGTCCCATATCAGGGCAGAAAGCCCTAGAGTTTGGTGCCTTATCAGTGGACCCTACTTTGGAATCTTTCCTCCTGAGAGTGACAGAGTTGGACCAAAATATGCCTTCCCTGCACATGGTCCATCTGTGCATTCTATTCAAACCGACATGTGGTGCTGGAGTTTATATGTGTACTCCCATAGACTGGAGTCTTTGGACTGTCCATGTGTGAGCTGGTACCAGAATCTCAGTGGAGCAGCAACTCCTACTCTACAGCTCAATATACTCACACTGGACATGTGGTGGGGAGATGAAGATGGACAATGGCCATCCCAGGAAATGGAGAAAGTCTGCAGCTGCAGGCAGGATAATCCCATCCATCTTATCCATGTGATATAAGCCCCCTCTCACTTGGAGGTAAAGTGGACATCACCATTCCAGACTCCTCAGATTGGGGAAAGTGCTATGGCTAGAGTGGACTTACTGGTATTGTGTTATAGACAAATTGTGATTCAAGCAATGGGAGAAATTACAACATTAATGTAGAGCCAGTGGCCACTGAATGCTTTGTCAACAGGGAGAGGGAAAAGCAGTTGAATACAGGGACTTTTTTGAGACTTGGGAATTATCCTGAGTGACATTGCAATGACAGATATAGGCCATTTTATATTATCATATAACATGCAGAACTTTGGGAGAGAGTGTGGTCTACAATGTGAAGTATGGTCCATGCTTAGTGGCAATGCCCCAAGATGTGTATATCTATTGCAGGTGATGTGCCACACTAATGAAGGATGTTTATGTGGGAGGTGGTGGGAGGTGTGGGAGGTGGGGCATATGGGAAACTGTATAATTTTTGTGTATCATTTATGTAATCTAAGTACCTTTCAAAAATTTATTATTAAAAAAATATGTAATTTGTGAAAGAATTTATATAAAATTCTAGAAAATGCAAAGTAAGCTATGGTGGCAGCAAGCAATAATATGGTAATCTTTTGACTGGGTACTAAGAACGGTGTGAGGGAGAATAATTACAAAGAGATGGCATGACCCATTTTAAAGAGTAAAGGATGTTTTCATAATTTTGATTGTCACCATGATTGCACGTGTATGCATGTCAGCACTTAGAAATTGTACACTTCAAATACATTCCATATATTAATATACATTTTTTCTATTTCAAAGGAAATCAATCTTATATATGCATGATTAACCATACACATTTTCCACAAGAAGATTCTCTATGCTATACATGGCCATGTTTCATCTTTTAGCACTCTTTCTAATGATGTACATCACTTAAATTTTCACTTTGACCTATTATCATACCCATATTTTAGCACTGTTAATTGCATTCACTATAATGTGTCATCATCACGTCTATGCATTTCCAAACATTTACACACAATTTTTAAATAAAATCTGCACAAATTAAACTCTGTTTTCTATTCTTTATTCTCATTCTACCTTCTGGTGAACTATATTTTAGCTATTAACTCCATGAGTTTGCTCATTATTTAAGGTTCATATCAATGAAGTCATACATTATTTGAACTTTTTTGTCTGGCTTCTTCACCCCACATAATTTCCTCATGGTTCATCCATGTTTTCATATGCCTGCCAACATCACTTCTTCTTTCAGCTAAATACTATTCCATCTTATGTGTAAAACACAAATTTCTTTATCTGTTAATTGATTGATGGACACCTGGCTTGTTTCCATCTCTTGGTAATTGTAACTAATACTGCTATGAACATCGGTGTGCAGGCATTTGTTTGTGTCCTGTTCTCAATTCTTCTGAGTATATACCTTGTGGAGTTATTGCTGGATCACATGGCATATCTATACTTAATTTCCTTAGTAAACTCCTGTATTAGTCAGCCAAATGGGTGCTAATGTGAAATACCAAAAATGGGTTGGTCTTTATAAAGGGTATTTATTTGGGGTAGAAGTCCACAGATACCAGGCCATAAAGCATTAAGTTTCTTCTCTCACCACAGTCCAATGCCACGTGTTAGAGCAAGACAGTTGCCGACATTTGGCCAGGGTTCAGGCTTTTGGGGTTCCTCTCTTCCCGGGGCTGCATTTCTCTCCGGGCTTAGCTCCTGGTTCCTCCACAAGGTCAGCTGTAGACGATCAGGCAAATGGCTTGCTTCTCTTCTCCTGGGGCCTTCTTTCCAACATCAAAACTGCTTCTCAAAAGACTGCTTCTCCTCTGTTCCTTGCCTTGCCTTTTACATTCAATTCCCCACCCGCCAGGGGGTGGGGTTCAACGCCCTACTGACTGACATGGCCCAGTCAACGCCCTAATCATAATTCAATCATGCCCAGATTAACAGATCAGATTACAGGCATGATTCAATTATATTTTTGGAATTCATAATTACATCAAATTGGCCAATGGTTACAACTCCAAACACTCTTCCTCAGTGGCTGTGTCATATTACATCCCCACCAGCATAGAATAAGCATTCCTATTTCTCCATATCTTTTGGAACACTTATAGTTTTCATTTTTGTTAATAGTGTTGATTCTAATAGGTGTGAAATTTTATCTAGCGATTTTCCTATGCATTTCTCTAAAAGCCTTTGATGTTGTATAACTTTTCATGTGCTTTTTCATCATTTGAATTTCCTTTTTTGAAAAATTTCTATTCAAGACTTTTGCCCATTTTTTGAAGGGCTCATTTGTCTGTTTATTGTTCAATTGTAGGATCTCTTTAGACATCATGGATATTAAACACTTATCAGATATCTGATTTCCAAATATTTTCTCCCATTGAGTAGGTTGCCTTTTCACCCACTTGTCAAAGACCTTAGAAGTTCAAAAATATTTAATTTTGAGGATGTCACATTTAGCTGTTGTTTCATCTGTTCTTCATTCTTTTGGTGTGAGGTCTAAGTACCCACCACCTAACACCAAATTTTTAAGATGCTTCCTTACATTAGTGTCTAGGAGTTTTATGATCCTGGCTTTTATGTTTAGGTCTTAATCCAATTTTACTTGATTTTTGATAGGGAGTGAGATAGACATTTTGGCAGTTTGATATTATTTATGAATTCTGAAAAGAGATATTGATTATGTTTTTAAACTGGTCTGTTTCTCTGGGCATGATACCCTTTCATTTATTAGATTTAGCTGAGATGCTTTTGATTAAATTATGTTCAGATTAGGATTTTGATTTGACTTTGTCATTAAGGCATGCAGGGTTGATTCGCTGTCCCCTTGGTGGGCTATATAAAGGGATGATCAATCAAGAAGGCAAGAGAAGTAGATACCCACAGAAGATACAAAGAGGTTTCTGCAGCTCCAGGAAGAGAAATGAGTCTGATAGTTTATAGCTGACCTTGTGAAGAGAACAAAAAAGCTGAGTCCAGGAAAAAAACGAGTCCCAGGAAGAGAGATGAGCCCCTTGCCAGCTTACAGCTGAGATTGGAAGAAGCTGGACCCACAGAGCCTTAAGGAAGAGGAAGGCGGAACCCACACAGATATCACCCGTCATATTACGTCACATGTGGCAGCCAACTTTGGGTGAGAAAGTACCTCTTACGGTATCTTGAGTTTGACTCTTTAGGTCCTTGTAAGCATAAACTTCTACCCCAAATAAATACCCTTTATAAAAGCCAAAAAACTTCTGGTACTTTGCATCAGCACCTCTTTCAGCTGACTAATATAGTGGCCCTCTTTCATTCTTTTATTTATGGGTATCCAGTTCTCCCAGTACTATTTGTTGAAGATAGTGTCCTGTCCCAGAAAAGTGGACTTGGTAGGCTTGTCAAAAATCAGTTATCTTTAGAGGTTAACTCTTAATTCAATTCCATTGATCAGTGTGTCTATCTTTATGTCAAAACAATGCTGGGTTTTTTGTGGTTTTTTTGTTGTTGTTGTTGTTGTTTTTGTTGTTGCTGTTTTTCAGGAGGCACTGGAGATTGAACCTGGTACCATATATATGGGAATGGGAAGCAGGTGCTCAACCACTGAGCTACCTTCAACTGCTCCTGAGTGCCATGATCTTTTGATGATGCTGGCTTTATAATAGGCTTTAAGGTCAGGAAGCAAGTGTCCTCCAAATATTCTGTTCTTTTGTAGGATGTTTTTGGCTATTTGAGTCCCTTTTACCTTCTAAATAAATTTGGTAATTGGCTTTTCTATTTCTGTAAAAGTAAGCTGTTGTAATTTTAAGTGGGATTGCATTGAATCTGAATCAATTGACATTGTAATGATATTTAGTCTTCCAATCCATGAACATGGAATGTCCATTTGTTTAGGTCTTCTTTGATTTCTTTTAGCATTGTTTTCTAGTTTTCTGAGTACCAGTGTTTTACATCCCTGGTTAAATTTATTCCTAGATATTCTATTTTTTTTAATTACTATAATAAATGGAAATTTTATTCTTGATTTTCTCTTCAGATTGTTCATTACTAGTGTATAAAAACACTACTGATTTTTGCATATTTCTCATATCTTGCCACTTGGCTGAACTTGTTTATTAGCTCTAGTAGCTTTGTTGTAGATATTTCATAATTTTCTAAATATAGGATTCTGCCATCTGTGAATTTGAGAGTTTTACTTATTATTTTCCAATTTGGATGCCTTCTTTTTCCTTGCTTTTTAGGGCTCTAGTTAGAACTTATAGCACAATATAGAATAACATTGGTGACAATGATCATCCTTCTGTTGTTCCTGATCTTTTAGGGATAACTTTCAACCTTTCATCATTCAGTATGAAGTTGGCTATGTGTTTTTAGATATGCTCTGCATCATTTTCTGGAATTTTCCTTCTATTTCTATCTTTCCAAGTGTTTTTTTCAGGAAAGGATGCTGGATTTTGTCAAATGCCTTCTGTGCATCACTCAAGATGATCATGGTGTTTTTCCCTTCAATGTGTTAATGTGGTGTATTATTTTAATTGATTTTCTTGTGTTGAACCACACTTGCATACCTGGGATAAAACCCATTTGATCATGGTATACAACACTTTGAATGTGCTGTTGGATTATATTAGCAAGTATTTTGTGGAGAGTTTTAGCATCTATGTTCATTAGAAGAATAATCTGTAGCTTTCTATTCTTTTAGGAGCTTTATCTGGCTTTGTTATTAGGGTAATTTTGGCTTCATAAAAAGAGTTAGATATTTTTACTCCTATTTTATTTTTTTGAACAGTTCAAGCAGGTTTGATGTAAGTTCTTCAAATGATTGGTAGAATTCACCTGTGAAGCCATCTGGTGCTGGCATTTTTTGTTTTGTTTTTTGATGAATGATCCAATCTTTTTATTTGTGATTGGCCTTACTGGATGCCCCATGTATATGATGGGTCAATTTTCTCTTGGTGGTTTCAAAATTATCTCTTTATCTTTGTTATTTGACATTCTGAATAGTATATGTCTCAGAGATTGTCTATTCAGATTTATTATGATCTATGTATGTTGCACTCCTTGCATATGTATATTTATGTCTTTCAGTTACTATGTTCTTCAACTCCAGTATTTCTCCAGAAAGTTTCCCATATTGTTCATCCACTGTTTTTATTATCTCTTTTGTTTCTTCCTCCATGTTATTCTTTTTCTTCTTGGGTATACTGAGGATCATTTTTTAAAATATCTTTCTAATATTTCCAAGTTTTGATACTCTTCAATGATGGTTTCAGGATTTATATCTTGTTTTTTTGGATAAACCAACATTTCCTGTTTCTTTGTCTTATGATCTTTTGTTGCAAAGTGTACATTTTTTTTAGTTAGGACAGTAAAAAGAATTTATTGAGAAATGAGGGGAAAGAGAAATGGGAGAGAAGGACAGAAGTATGCACTGAAATTTGATGTGGGCTCCTATAGGCAGAGAGAGACACACTGTACATTTTGATATTTTAAACTGTTATCTCTGGGATTTAGTCCCAACATTAGGAAAATGAGGAATAAATAATAGATTAATAAAGATAGCCTCACAAGCACAAATCACTCTTTCTGCCTAAAGGACACTATATCATTATCTCAATGTATAATTCTGTTCTTTTTTCCCATTTCTCAATAACTCTATTCTTTTCTCTCAGTTATCAATAAATTCTTTTTACTGGCCTAACTAAACTGGCATATTCTTAAATTCTTTTATGTAACATAGCCAAGAATCTAGAGGAATCCATCATTCCCCAATTTCAGATGCAGCCTTCTCTTAATTCAAGTGGTTTTGGGTCTTAATTCTGGGAATTGATTATGAGGCCATGATTCTCTTTTTTGTGACTCAAGTTAGATCTTATTAACTTAATGTAGATCTTTTCTGCTTTACAGATCAAGTAAGAATCTTTTAGACTGCTGTGGTGATTTGAAACTCTATGCATCCCAGAAAAGTATGTTCTTAAATTTAATCCATTCCTTTGGGTGTGGACTCATTGTAAGTTGGTTATTGTGATGAGGCTATTTAGTTAAGGAGTGACACACCTCATTCAGGGTGGGTCTTAATCTTCTTACTGGAATCTTTTTTAGGAAATGAATTCAGACAAAGACAAAAGAAAATCATGGAATCAAGAATTTTAAAGCAAAGAAAGCCTGAAGATAAGGAAGAGATAAGCAGACACAAGATTATTTGGCCACTCCCTGACTTTAAATCTTTACACTTTTTAATTCCACAGAATTCCTTTAAGGTGGCAAGTGTACTCTCATCCACAGCTTTGCCTCTTATAAGCTTTTGAGTAGCAGAATCCAATAAACATGTCTCTACAAGGGTGCATACACCACTCTTGGTGCCAAATCTGTAGTAGTCAGTGTTCTCTAGGGAGAAAGAACCAACAGACGATATAATTTAAATACGAAATTTATAAGAGGGATCAGCTCACATGACTGTGGGCATGGGCAAGTCTGAATTTGCTCGGGCAGGTCAAAACTAGGGACTCCAAATGAAGGTTTTCAGAAGAAGGCTGGCTAAGGAAGAGATGGAAATTCTTCCCTTTGACTGCCAAAATCATTTTTCCTTTTAAGGCTTACAAAGGAGTAGATGAGAATTTTCCCACTGCTAAAGGCAATCTCTTCAGTTGATTATAGATATATCGACCATAGATGCAATCGACTTACTGATGATTTAAATCTATGAAATACCCTCATGGTAACAATCAGGCCATTGCTTGTTTTACCACACAACTGGACACCATAAAATATTCAAGTTCGCAAATGAACTTAACCATCACAAGAGAAGGCCCCAATGTCTGTTAATGTTATTGCAGTGTTAACAAAAGAGCTCTGGCAAACTTTTCAAGTGCCACAAATTGTAAAAGCATACCTAACCTTGCCATCACTGCATAGCAAAAACTGCAATGGACATTACAAAATAATATTGCTTGTGATTTTTCATGCTTTATTGTTCCACAATCATCTAAAGGTATACAGAAAGGAATAATGAGCCAAGGGTTAACCATAGAACTTGGGAACATTGTTCCCATCAGTGGAGAAACAGTATCCTTAAGAGCCATAATCACATTAAATACATACTTCTATTGCATAACTGCATCATATTTAAATTCACAACAAGTGTGGGGACTGCCAGTAGAGATAATCAACTTCTCCTGGTGTACATACCCACACTTGACACAACACAATCATCAGTTTTCACAGACATAGGACCCCTGACTTTACTATGAAGAGCAAAGGAATATCATACTTGGTTCTTTCACCTTTTCCTTCTTCCTCATAGAAAATCTGTACCTTAGCCCCATACTCCTCAGTTCTGACAAAGACTTAACATGGACCACTAACATTGGTAACATTCACAGCCTACATCTTTCACCACCCAGTGAATTTATCATCAATAGAGGCCACCCCCAAATAGTTAAAAAAAAGATGCATCTTCAGCTGTTTACCTCCTTCTTTATTCTACTAAAGTCATTGTAAAATAAAGTTGTTTCTACTGCTGACATCCAGGAGTTGGAACTAAACATTCTTGGACTAAGCAACAGCTTTAGGGTGATATCCAGAGGAAAATCATATCCCTCACTTCTGGCCCCAAATGACTGCTGACTTTAACCTTTACATTTTTTGCATCCCTTCCCTACCTGAGAAGTTCCTAGCCTTGCAATTTTTGACTACATATCATTTAACAGTTCACCCTAACTCTGCTAATCTCTATCCTTCTACTGACAAAGTGTGTCTGGAAATAATATGTTGCATACAAAACACAGGGAAACAAAATCATGGGTCAGATTGGGGAAAATGGTAATCAAACTGTTCCCTACTTGCATTGGTCCATCAAAACAACACAGTAGAGACATCAACACCTGAAGCTAGCAGTCATCTCTCTATTTCTACTTCCACTCACCACACCCAGTCCAGATACACTGGAATCTATAATGATGTGACTTTCAAGTGTTTTCTAAGCACTATGAGCCAACTTTTAATTCAAAGCAGGCAAAAAACACAGTTGTTTAATATTACCATCTAAAAAGTAGAGTGACAGACCAATCACCCCTGAATTAAGGAATGCCTAGTGATAATATGCATCAAATATTATAAACAGGAGGCTCATGATTGGTGCAATCAAATTAAAAATGCTGTAATACAGTGCTAATAATGAAAAATTCTATGGGATTGCAAATATAAAATTATAGTTCTTATTAAGCCCTTGGATGATGATGATAAATATAAGCCTTGCCAACAATCTATGACTTTAAAATTATTTCCTCTTTTATTAATTATAAAGATCTCCCTCTCCTTCCTGTACAAGCTCTATTTATTGCAATGGGGAGAAAACTGTACTAATAAAGTAGCTAAAGGCAATTACCATAGCCTTCTTCTGTGTCTGCTGATCAATATATACAATGATGATAATAGCTAAACAATACCACCTGGGCTAAGGGGTGTCTAAGAAATCAGGAATTAAAATTTGTTTGGGAATATTTTATTAACATAACCTTCACAAAATGTTAACTGCAAAACTTATATAATATTCAATGAAAGTGGGTCCTACAGCAATTGCAAAGCTGATTTCCCATAGTAAATAATCATGGCTCCTGGATATACAACATAGACAATTCTTATAATATGTATGCACCACATGGCCCATCAACTCACCTTTCAGGCATATCCAAGAGAAATATGCATATCCACTCACCAATTGACATGTACACTTAAATTTAAAATTAATAGATAGTTTATTTATTAAAGATCCTTTATATTTGAAGGAGAGTAGCTGAAAAGAGAAATATTGACAAATTGTTAAGTGTTTTAGCAGTGATTTTTCATGAATCAGGGGGGTGTTTATTTTTGGGTACAGAAACCTCAAAAAAATATATATATATACAATATTTATATGCTAACCAATAAAACAAGGATAGTTAAATAAAATCAAGTCTGGCCCCTAAATTTGGAAATGAGATGGAAGGTTAATTTTAAAACATTTTCAACTCACCTCAGCAAAATAAGAAGTCTTGGAATAACTGTCTCATTTTCCAGAGTGGAGCATTCTTTTTATTACTCTCCTTACATCGTCCTTTATCTGCTTGTTTCTAAGACTATAGAGTTTAGGATTCAAGAAAGGAGGAATTACAGAACAGAAAAAGGAAAGGATCATGTCCTGATTCATGGAGGATTTAGAGGTTGGCTTCAATCCTCCAAAGATGTGAGGGAAACAGGTGGAAAAGGCCTTTCTTTTCTCTCTTCTGGTTGGAAACTTTAATACAGTGGAAAATATGTGAATATAAGAGTTGACAATAAAGGAAAAGCAGCCACCACCAATCAACATGACAGAAACAAGAATTAAAATTTCATTATTGAAGGTATCAGAGCAGGAGAGCTTCAGCAGAGAAGGAACAACACAGACCTGATGGACTATATTGGATTGTCAGAAGGATAACCAGAATGTGTTGCCAGTGTAGAATCCTGGTAGGCCAGACCACTGACTAAGGAAGACAGTGTCATGTGGACACAAACTGATGGCTCATGATCACAGGGTAGTTGAGTGGCTGGTAGATGACCAAATAGCAGTCACAAGCCATTATGGTGAGGAACAGCAGTTCTGCTGAAGCCAAGAAAAACACAAGGAATATCTGAGCTACACATCCAACCATAGAGATCACTCTGTTTTCAAGCAGGAAGATGACATATGCCTTGGGGATAGTGACAGAAATGTAGTACATGTCCAAGACAGATAGATACCTAAGAAATAACCCATGGGGGTTTGAAGATCCTGGCCAAGGGTGGTTACTTTGAAAAAGAGAAGGTGTCCCATCATGGTTGCTATAACAATAGCAATCAATAACAATACATCAATAACAATAGCATGGTATGGCAGATTCTAAGCTCCCACACATCAGAAAATCTTGTAAGCAAAAATTCAGTCACCATGGTTGAGTTGTACATCTTCACATCATTTGCTTTAGAAATGGAGAGACAAACACAACTAATCCCTAAAACCATGGAGAATCACTACAAAAAAATAAATAAGTACATTTATTGACTCATATTTGCCCAACTTCTATTCTCTCTAGTTAGTATTTGCTAACAGGGAATAATATATTGCTTTTTAAACTCCTTTAATCTCCCTATTTCTGTGACTTATTTTGAAGGTAGGAGTAGTTGAAAGATAAGCTCTTTTAAAGCTTATGCCAGTGTTTGAATGAATTTCTGCATCTTATTAGTTGTTCAGTGAATATATTGGAAGTCAAAGATATCCCTGGAAGATTGAGTGAGTGTCTAACAGTTAATGTCTATTCATCATAACTCATTTATGATGAAATGAATTTATTCAATAAATTTAAGCACTTAGTTGATTAGAAAACAGAATCTTAGTAGAGACAGGAGGCTATTTTATCAAAGCCTTTCAAAGAGTAGCTAGAACTGCAAGCAAAACAGTTCCTTCCATATGCCACATAAGATCTAAGGCCCCTCTCAACCTGAAGCAGAGCAGGCATCACCATCCCCAAATCCTCAAGATTGAGGAATGAACAAACATAAGGAGGGAATGCAAACATTGACCAAATTAGACTTATTATTGTAATAACTGAAGAACATGTAACCTTGATATAAAGAGAGTGGTTACCAGAGGTTCTAAGGGTAGGGGGAGGGAATAATAAGTGGAACATTGGACATTTTTTACATCATTGGAATTGTTCTCTATGATATTGCAATGACAGACATGAACCATTATATATTTTGTCAAGACTTATAAATTTGTGTGGAGCAAAGTGTAAACCATTATGTAAACTATAGACCATGGTTAATAGCAATGCTTCAACATTTGTTATTCAATTGATGAAACAAGTTTACCACCTTAATGTAAGATGTTATAAATGGGGGGAAATGTGAAAGGGGGAGAAAGTGGGGAATATGGGAATCCCCTATATATTTTATGTAACATTTCTGTAATCTAAAACTTCTTTAAAAATAAATTTAAGAAAATTGCCAAAAGGAGGCTTGCTCCCTATAGTTATTATTCATCAAATAAAATGTCACTAATTACTGTAAACAACAAAAAACCCACAAAACTTTACATACAGTTGTTATCCATAATTTGCCCACCAGATGGAAACAATGTTTTTATCTCCACTTTCACCACAACAATTTTTGTTACTGATTTGCTTTTGAAAAATACCTGTAAGATTCCTTCTCTCTGAAGATTATCTTCTTATTGTTTTCATACATCTACTCTTAGCAACTAGTAAGATGTACCATTTTTATTTTTACATTTGTTTCTTCAACTGCTCTCTTTATTTCAATATTTTATTATATCTCCTGTGATTTCATTTTGTTGCTTTTCTAACCTAGATACCACTATCAACGAAGTGAATGGTACTGACAGCAGCTTTTATTTATTTAGAATGTCCTATGTAGTTTACATTTTTCACATACTACATAATATAATTCTCATTTTACTTCTGCAATTTGGGAAGTATATACACAATTTTAAAATGAAAAGAGTGGGTCATAGAAAGCTCAGGGAAACTTAGTAAGTCATGGAAATAAATGGAAGAACAACCATTCAAACCTATATTTTTCTGCTGAGATGGCCTATTTCCTTTTCCAGAACTCCTGATTCAATTGAGCTTCACAGATTCTAACCATGCCAATTTCACCCTTTTTTCAGACTCATTATTCAATTTAATAGCTCCATTACAACCTGTTGAGTACTAAAGGAGCAATAAGAGTATGGTTTGAGGTTCACTCTTAAATCACTGAGTCCCACAGGTGAAACAACCATTGTGCTGATTTCCTATTTATAAGTGCTTAATGGATAATGACAACTGCTCAAAATGCTTTCCATGTTGCTCCATATTTCCTTTTTTATTTGACTTATCCAAAAATAAGGGATGGCCTCGAACTTACAAGCTATTTATTTTAATCTCTATGTTAACCCATGTATTAGAATAAATTATTTATGTTCCTCTAGCCTCTTCTCAACATGATCGTATTTATATCTTTTTAAAAACTCTTGTCATTTTAAGGCATATATTTTACCATATACCCCACCCCCTCCCACACTATTGCCCATTAACAACATCTTTCATTAGTGTGATACATTTGTTACCGTAGATGAACACATATTGAAGCATTGCCACTAACCGTGGTCTATAGTTTACATTATGTTTTATACTTTGTACCACACAGTTTTATAGGTTTTGACAAAATGTATAATGGCTGGCATCTGTCATTAAAAGATCATGTGGAATGATGTCAATATAACAATTTTTAGGTATTTTCAATCATTTTCTTTTCCTTTTTTTAATGTCTTAGGATAAATGGATCCAACAACTTCTTGGCTAACTCACCAAGTCTAGTTTTCCTTTTCTCTCCACTTCCACTCAGGCCATGGGTACCAGTAAATAAATGGTTTCTTAAGTTTTTCATCCTTTTTCATGCATGACTTGTACATACATAAAAGCTTAGTCTCTCATGTTTGAAAAATTCAATTTTAAAGAGCTGATCCATTAATTTAATCTCTTATTTTTCTGCATATTAGCAAAACATATTGATTGCTAGTGATGGGTATATACTTAAATGATGTTCTCTCACTCAAATCCTTAATAATAGTGGTCCCTTCATTAACTGTCAATATTTGTCTTAAGGAATTAGCATATGTTTGCAACACCTACAAGAAGAATTTCAGGCCCCAAAGAGAACAATACATTTCAGCACATGTTCTCCTAGACTTGCTTAACTTTCTATCTTCCTAATTGACTTAACATTACACAAGAGTACATTTATGGACTTGCTTACCATGCACCTATACTTATTATTGATAATGGAACATTTTATATGCCCTCACAGTTCATATGCTTGTTTTCTTGTTACCTTTTATTTGTGACGAACCAGAGCGCCAGTAATATATAGAAGCTCTGCAAACTTCCAGGATGTAGGGCCATTGTCACTTTTAGACTATCCTCCTGCACACAAGTATAAAATTAATCCCTCTCCATTTAATCTTCATTTATAATTTGTTCAAAATACAAGTGAATTATCTGCAAACATTTGTCTGGAAACCATGGGGATCAATCATGAACAATTGCTTACATGTTCAAATTGCTATTTGAAAATAAATGACATACATAAATTGTTATTCAACTATTTTTCAGCTAAAACAAACTACCAGCAGTAAATTTGTTTAAGTAGAAAATGAAATTAGTAGTCTACATACTGATGCTTCAGACATCAAATTATTTCTGCCACTGCCTGCTTGGATGTCTTCAGTTCTCTCCAGTACTACTTTCTCTGTAGTCTACTCTTCTTTGAACAGTTATTAATTCTGATAAAACTGATGAGATTTTAATGCAATGAATAAAAAGGATAAGTTGATCTTATTGGGTAATTTTTTATCTATGTTTTTTCTTGTCATCTCTCATTTACAGTCACTCAAAAACAAGCAAGCAAGGCAAAAATAAGGGGGAGAAATTCATATGTTGAGAGAAAGAAGAGGGAAAAAGAAATGAATAATAACAGAGACTCACAAGTTAATACTGTATTTTCTTAAGCTGAATAGTCAAGAATAATTTCTGGTAAGGGTCCAATGATGTTTCAAGTTCAGGCAAGAAAAATTTGGGCATATTGAGTTGAAATAACAAAGATCCTGACAGGAACTGTTCTATATAATAGCAAGACATTCTGTGTTTTGCTTTATTTACAAATGTGAATATGTTCTTGCCATTAGAGATAAGCCATGGGAACACATCACTTGGTTTCCAATAATAGTCAGTGCTCAGGGGAAATTATAAGGAAATAATTGCCTTTAACTGGCAAGGGTATGGGCCAAGTAAAAACTGTCCCAAACACAACTTTTATATCTCAAAAAATAATGATATTTTTAAACTTGTGATAGAAACAGTAAGTTAAACAGAAAGAAAATTACAGTTTCCCAATTATTCTGAAAACTCCTAAGGTGAAATTCTTGTGGCTCTTAAAGACCAATGAAAAGGGAAATAGAGACACAGAGCCATACAATATCCTGATCCAATACCATGTGTAACTGCTCATCATCAGTGTTTTCCTCTGAGAAATGTATTGATTTTCATAAGTCAGTCTATACTCACAGTTTTTCTCATTTGCTAATGACCAAACACCCTTTTTGAAATTGTCCAAAGTGTCAATGAAAGAGATCAAATTACATTCATCACATTAGTGACTTTTGAATTCTGTGATCACCAATACATTTCTTCATCTCTAGTTCCTCAGTTTACAAATAATGTTACCAAAAATATAGTAACAATGGTATCTTTCATCATGGGCCCTTCAAGAATGTGACACAATGGGACTTGTAAAGCATTGGGATTAGTAGTGGCACATGGTGCATATTAGAAAGTGATATGATATCTGTTCTTTAGTTTAATTCCACAAAAATGATAGGTGTAGGGCAGTTAGATAATGTGAGTAAAACAGAAGACGCTCCCAAATATGAGATGTTCTACTTATCTTTCTGTCATCAATTCCCTGAACAATTCTACTGTGCTCAGGCAACACAATCAAAGATTCCAAACTGCTAGTACATGTATATTTTTAATGTATATTTTTTAATTTTATTGTTTCAAAACTTCTTAAAATTCCTGAAGAAATTTTTACTTCCTCAAATAGGACATGGTACTTCAGAACATTCATTATGAATTTCATTATTATTTCACCTAAGAAAAATTTGAAAAGAGCTAATTTACATAATTTATATGTACATCTTTGTATATTTTAACCTATATATCTCTATTCATCTAATTAATCAAAATACTTATGTACAAAAAAATTTGTTATGACAAAATTTGAATAGATATACTCCAATTGCCTATTTGTTTGAATTAATGCATTTCTCAAGAATATAAGTTTAATTTGCTGTAATAATATGTTGATACATTTTACTGTTTTCTACTCTTCCATTAGAGTCTTCGCCCTTTCTCTTGTTGAATCATGTATTTAGCTAACCCACTTAAATAACTGCTTAGATTCTTCTACCCATCAAATTGTTTGCTATCATACATGACTACTTTATTTTTATGATAACATTTTTCATTATCTTTTGAAAGGTATTATTTTGCCAAGTCTATCTCAATATTTATGATAAAATACTGTTTATATGATTATCAAAATCCCTGGAAGATTTTAAATAGAATCTAAATAACAATTTTCCTTTAATATGCCCATGATTATCTTAGATTTAATTTGCAGATTTATGAATTATTAAACATTTCTTTGGTTAAAAAACACCTTAATTTAATGAAAAGAAATTTATGCAACACAGTTCACTAAACTCCTTAAAGATGGTCAAAATGTATTTCAACTTTTTAAAGTACAGAAGCTAATAATGTAATATGTGTAAAGTTTAACTATTTTAATAAAGTCATCATTACTTTGCATTTAAATGATAATTCTTTTATAACAGAAATGTCCCCAAATGAATACATAGAAAATAGAGATAATTTTTTTTTTTAATGCTTGAAGTTTTGGAATGTCGATGAACCAACAAGAATAAGCATGACCTATATTTAAATATGGAAAAATAGAAGATAAAGGGGTAGTTTCCTGCAATTTATTTTTCCCTGAATGTATGTACTGAATCAGGGAATAGGAAAAGACACTGAAAAACTAACTTCTGTCAAAACCAAGGGCTTCTGTAATGTTACAGATAAATAGATCTTTAGTTAATGCCACAGGGCTAGAGGTAAATTTGCAGATTTAAGCAAATCCTGGAAAGAAAGTAGTGTCAGATAACTGAAACAGACACACAAAATAATTTCTTCTACACAGACTTGCAATATTATAAGCTGTGCAGTGTTGGGAGGATAAGAATTTATGAAAGCATCTCAAGGAAATAGCTTAGTTTTTAGTAAACTCAATAAGGCTGAGGAGACAAACACTACAATTCAGAGTACCAGTAGAAGGAATGCCAATAGAGAAACAATGCAATCGTTTTTAAGGCCTCGAGGTGAATACTGTAGCAGTGGCAAAATCTACAGGTATACTGAGTCTTAGGAATGATCAAACCCAGCATTCCTTCAGCTCTATGTATAATTAATATAAATATGACCTGCATTCTTTCTATCTTATAAAAGAGAATACTATGAATTGTTTATGGAGGAAGAAAATATTACCTGGAGATTCTAATTTTTGTTTTTCATACATTAAAGCTGGAAATCAAAAGGGTAATTATCAATTATGTCAATTATGAAGCTCATTTGAAAAAAAAAAGAAAAGATGGGAAAATTATAATAATAATAAAGAGAAATATACAGAAAGATTATAAAGATATAAGACTGAACTGATAAAAAGTGCAAAATAACTGATAAATATGCTCAATAATATAATGGAAATATTGGCTCACGAAATATAGGATGATGATTAATTTCACTTGAGAAACACAATAGTTGAAAATAACTTAAGGGATGTAGTTACGAACATTTTTTTATATAGCACTAGAAAAGTTAACTAGAAGAAAGGGAAATACCATACAGACTGTGGTAAAAATAGAAATAAAAACATTTTTAAAATTTAGTAAATTCAAGTCTGTGAAAAGAGCTATCTTATGTGTCATTATAGCTTCAGGAGGAGAGAGAGAGCGACCATGAGATGCAAGAAGTGTTTGAAGAATTAATGGCTAGGAACATTTTAAAAACTGCGGAAATACATTGACCACTAATTCAAAATACTTTCTGAATCCCTACCAAATAATTAAAACAGGCAAACTAGAAATATCCTAAAATGTTGAAATCTAATGCAAATACAAAATATTAAAAGCAGCAAGAAATAGCTCTTTAAGGATAATGTAGCTGGATTAACCCATCCACCTTAAACAATAAAAAACTAAAATATATTCAGAAAAGTTTACAAGATATGGGCAGCAGGTTACAAAGAACAGTGTTCTTTAATGGAATGGAAAGAAATGAGGAAAGCCCAATAGTTGTTTAAAATTAATGTCTGTAGACAGTTTGCAAGACGTGATGCAGGAAGAAAATGCCCAAGTGGAGCCTAGTGATCTTACTGATTGAACAAGTTGTCTGGGAATGCCCAGGTAGCTAGAGTTCACAGAAAAGAAAATGGATAAGAGAGAGCCTCACAGAGAACTAGTAGGCCTACTGAAATACTCCTAAAGTCTGAAGCTGAGTACTAATAAACACATTCGTGTAAAGAAACTACAAATGACCAGGAAAAAAATAATGCAAAAATTAGGGAACAATCTATGAAGTTCACACAGGGTTGAGACTATATCCTGTTCCCAAGAGTGAATATTAATGCCTCCTAATTTATAAGGGAATTGGTAGAGCCACATAAAGAGCTTATCCTCAGTATTGTGGCAAAAGTAGACTTAGACAAATGCTACTCTGGTCCTGGCTAACAAGCTTAATAGGAAACTTGAAAAGATCAAACTGCTTCCTCTTATGGCAAGGTTAAGAACTGTTTATAGGAACACAAAGCTATTATATCCAATAATGTAAGCAAAACATCAGAATCCAATCAAAAGTTTCTATGAATACAAATAATTAGGAAATATGTCCCTAAAATTGGTGAAGAATCAATCAGTAGAAACAGACCCTGAAATGACAATTATGATAATTATGTCTACTGAAACAGACACTTATATGGTTATTGTAACTATTCCTTTTTTCAATAAGGTGAAAGGAGATGTGTGCAAGTGAAACAAAGGCATAAAAAATATTTTTAAAAACTTAAGTTGAACTATGAGATATGGAAACTTTAACGTATGACATAAAAAAATTCAATGGATGTAATTAATGCCATTTGAGACATTGCAAAACAAAATAATAAATATGAGGATGTAATAATTGAAACCCTAAATGAACTAAAAAATGTCTCAAGAAAATAAACAGTGCATCAATTAACTGTGATGTTGGTTCAAAGTTCAAACATACATGCAATATCAATCCACAAAGGATAGGAGAAATAAAGACATAAAAATTGTCTGAAAAAGTTATCGTCAAATATTTTCCAAACATGATGAAAATGATTATCATTCAAACACAAAAAAAATCCAAGTAATATAAGTATGAAGAAAAAAGAAACAAGACACATCATAGTCAAGTTCCTTCTAAACATTGATAGATGACGATTTATATACACAGTAAATAAGCTAAGGCTGATAAAGTATTTACCAACACAAATCAAGGAGAAATTTGGGCAACATATTTACATCTTTAAAGTATTGAAAGTTCTCATAGACTGCAAAAGTGAATACTACCTCAAATAGTGGGGCTCCTGAGGGCTCTGGAGACACCCAGTTCCTATGATCAGGGCAGATAACTCCAAAGTTTGTTGCCTTGTCAGTGGGTTCTACTTTGGAGTTTGTGCTCATGAGAGTGACAGAGTTAGACTCAGTTATGTCTTCCCTACACATGGCTCATTTGTACCTTCTATTTGAACCTATATTTGGTGCTGGACTTAGTAGTTGTACTTCCAAGAGACTTGAGTTTTGGGCTGTCCATGTACCAGCTGGGCCTGGAGCCTCAGCAGAGTTGCAACACCTACTCTCCAGTTCATTGGACTTACCCAGGACAACTAACAAGAAGGTGAGGATTGACAACCACCATACCAAGGAAAAGAGAAAGCCTACAACTGCAAGCAAGACAGTCCCAGTCATTGGCTGTATGGGATCGAATCCCCTCTCAATTAGAGTTGGAGTGGACATCACCACCCCAGAATCCTCAGGATTGGGGAATGAAGTATGGGCAAGAGTGGACTTACTGGTATTATACTATAGACTTATTGTGATTCTAGCAATGGAAGTAATTACAACTTTGATGTGGAGGCAGTGGCCATTGAAGCTCTGGGGGCAGGGAGAGGGAAAGACAGGAGCAATGTGGAGCCTTTTTTGAAACTTGGGAATTGTCCTGAATGGCATTGCAATGACAGATATAGGTCATTATATATCTTCCCATAGCCTACAAAACTGTGTGGGAGAGAGTGTAAACTATAATGTGAACTATGGTCCATGCTCAATGGCAATGCCCCAAGATGCATTTATCATGTTTAGTGAGAGGGTGTGGGAGGTATGGGGAGTGGGGCATATGGGAATCCGTATATTTTTTGTGTAACAGTTGTGTAATCTAAGTATTTTAAAAAATTAAAAAATATATTTTAAAAAGAAAGTTAAAAAAAAGAAACAAAACATAAACAATTAATTTGTTAATTGAAAATTCTATTCCCAGAGAAATATTTTCAGAAATAAAGTAATATAAAGTTACATTCAAACATAGAAAAGCTGAAAAAATTAATCAACAATAACCTACACTAAAGAAATGCTAAGTAATAACCCTCAGGGAGAAGGGAATTATAGCAAATGCTAACCTGGATTTACACAAAGGAATAAAGAGCAACATAAGTGAAAATTATTTGAGAAATTATAAATTTTATTTTTCCTATTTAAAATATTTAAAATAGCTACATAAAGAAAAGTTATAATGTACCAAGTTTTTAAAAATATACATAGAAATAAAAATACATGGCAATGATATTGGTAAGATAGGAAAAGAGAAATGACAGTCTATCATTGAAAGTTCTTTATGCCATACCTAGATTGGTTTCTTTAGATCATTTTCATTTAAAAGTTACTGATATGTTTCTCTTTAAATTTATCTTCCTACTTCTTTGAGTATCATGTGTTCTTGTTTCCTTTTTCCACTTTTTCTGTCAACATTTGGATAATGGACTGTATTTGTTATTTCATTCTTATTTGGATTATTAGCTGTGCATTTTTGACATCTTATTATAGGTGTTACACTAGTGTTCACTGACTGTATCTTTATCACACTATCCTTTCATATGAAATATTGCCACCTGTTGGTTGTTATGCCTGAGCTGACATGTAGATTATTAATGCCTTTAGGTATTATCAATTCAAATCTGCACCTTTCTTTGAACTATTGTCATTGTAAATCATATATCTTGTCAAGGTAATTTCAAGTAATATGTCAGGTTTTCATCTACTTTTGTTAAGCAATTGGATGGGACATCAGGTGTGCAAAAGAATTTAAGAAAATAAAGATCAAAGAAAACTATAGCACAGACAAATAGTACAAGAATTACTATCAAACTTTTTACACCACTTCTATCTAATCCATGGATAAATTTCTCAAAAAAGAAAAAAATTCGAGAGGACAGGAGAAAGAGGCCAGGCAGGCGCCAGGTCATGTCCTGTCTCCTTTTGCCAAAGGCCGCATCCATGCCGGTGGCAGGCGGCATGACCCTGCTCCTATTTGCATGTTCGTTCCCTCTGTAGGCGCAATCCATGGGCGGGGCGGCCACGGGTTAGTTAGCTACCAAGGCTTGTGACAACGAATAAAGTTTCCAGATTATGGGGCCTTCAGCAACAGCTGGACGCATAGCCCAGGCCTAGAGGAGGCCCAGGTGCTAGCATGAAGAGGGAGCGGCAGAGGAAACCTCAGACCTGGCCAGCACCAGTAGCTAAGCAGGCGAGGCTTGAGCCTGGTCCCACACCAGCTCCTTGAGCCCCTTCTTGGGCTGTTACCTCCTGGGGGCAGCTGCAAATTAATTGTTGTTTACTATTCTTGCGGCAGCAGGGACAAACATGTCTATTTATTACTTCTAATTTTTCTCAAGCTTTTAGCCCGCCTTTATCCAGTGAAACTGCCTGGTCACTGTTTCAAGGAAGCAATCACCTGTTTAGGAATCCTCAGACTGAGAAGCTTGCTTGTGGAAGCCAGCATTTGCAAAGTCTCTGCTCAAATGTTTTCAAGATTGTTTGCATCTTGTAACTACCAGTATGCCTTGAATCCTACCTAAGAAATGTCTTGGTCCAGCGATACAAAGAACTGAAGTTTTGAGTTGGAAGAATGTGTTGTCATAGTAACATGATAGAAGACCTCAAGATAGGAGAGAGAGGCAGCAGGAACGAAAACTGTAAAAGCAAAGAAGGAAAGCAAAAAGGGATTGAGTTTGCAGGGTATGCCTTCAAGAACTTGGGGATCCCAAAAAATTATGGGAAATTCTTCAGAAAACAATTTTAGCATGCATTATTTCTGTTTTATCAATTCACCTGTCCCCTCCATGATCAAGATGGCCAATGCTTCAGAGCTCCATTCACCCAGGGAAGCTTTGAACAACCAGCAGGAACTGGCAGGAAAAAAAACTTTCTCAAACCTCCAGAACAGTTAAAGGACTGCAGTAACAGGTCAAGTTACTGAAAAGTGGTAGAATCTTCTGAAGGCCTGGCTACCACCTCCCCTGCCCTCACTGCCTGGACTCAGAGCTGGCCCATGGGACCAATGAACAGATCCCTGTTCCTGGTTCCAGAGGGATTAGAGTAGCCTTTCTACATATACTAGGAGGGTGTATGGCTCAATCTGGTTGAAGCCTCAGGAAGTCACCACCCCAGAACTTCTGCATGTAGAAAACAGTTTATAGAACTCTCCTACAGAATGCCATAGGGGAGAGCAATCAAGTCTTGTTGCCTGGGATAAGAGATTTCTGACTGTAGGGCATTCAATGCAATGGCTGGGACCATGAGGAAACTGTTTCCTAGTAAAGAGAGGAAATTTGGGACTGTTTATAGGGAACTTCCTAGAGCCACACACATGCACAAGACAAGACACATTTTCAGAAAGGATCAGGGAAACCCATAACCTTTAGTCTGGTTTTATTGTCTTAACCAATTGCATGAGTAAGCCTTGAAGGAGAGCACTAGCACAATCTGCAATGACTGAGAAAGGTGTTTTCTCTCTTTCTCTTTCTTTCCTTCTTTCCTTCTTTTCTTTCTTTCTTTCTTTCTTTCTTTCTTTCTTTCTTTCTTTCTTTCTTTCTTTCTTTCTTTCTTTCTTTCTTTCTTTCTTTCTTTCTCTCTCTCTCTCCTTCCCTCTCTCTCTCTCTCCCCCTCTCTCTCCCTCTCCCTCCCTCCCTCCCTCCCTTCCTTCTCTTTCTTTGCTTTCTTTGCTTTCTCTTCTCCCTTTCTTTTGTTAGGTCATGGCATTCAAGAAAAGCTCCTTCATAATACTACCTAGATACAACCTTAATGAACATAAGCCCCAGAGTCTAAATTCAAGGGATAACACATTAAAATATCAAAATGTCCAGGTTTCAAAAAAAGGTTACAGCCCGTACAAAGAAACAGGAAATGATGGCCTAGACAAAGGAGAAGAGTATAACAGTAGAAACCATCAGTGAGGAGGAACAAACCTGAGACATACCAAAGACTTTTTAGAAAGGGTTCTCAGTATGCTGAAATACCTAAAGGAAATCAGAAAACAATAGATGAACACAAAGGGAATATCAGTAGAGATATGGAAATTTAAAAATGGAACCAAGCACAGCTGAAGACCACAGTAACAGAAATTAAAAACTCCCTAGAAGCATTCATCAGATTGGAGCTGGCAGATGAAAGAATCAGAAAACTTGAAAATACAATTGAAATCATTCAGTCTGAGTAAAAGAAAGAATATTCAAAGGAATAATCACTGAAAATTTCCCCAAATTAATGAAAACTTTTTATATACACATCTAAGATGCTTATTATTCTCTTGACAAGATAAACCCAAATAGGGCCACTCCACAGCATATTATAATCAAACTGTCAAATACCAAAGATAGAGAATTCTGAAAGCCACAAGAAGCAATGTCACATACAAGTAAGTCTCAACAAGATTAAGTGCCAATTTCTCATGAGAAACCATGGAGACAAGAAGACAGTAAGATGACATATTTAAAGTATTGAATGCAAAAATTTGCCAACCAAGGATTCTATATACGGCAAAACTGTTTTTCTAAAATGAGAAAAGCTCAGTAAGTTCATCACCACTATCCTGGCTTTACAAGAGATACTAAAGGAAGTTCTACATGTTGAAAGGAAAGAACACTGGACAATAGATTGAAGCTGCATGAAGAAATAAAGATCTCTGGTGAGAGTAAATTGCAGTATTATTATATTTTTGTTTGTAACTGCACTGTTTACTTCCTACAGGAAGAAAAGGCAAATATAAAAATTTAATGATAAGTGGTTTTTGGACTCATACTGCTTAAAATGTAATTTATGACAAGAACTACATAAAGGTGTGTAGATTGAGGGGTCTGGAGCATCTTTTGTGTGTATTATGGAAGTTAAATTGGTATCAAAACATGAAAGATTGTTATTGATTTAAGTCCCCAGTTAACTACAAAGGAAATACCAGAGAATATACAAGCACTTCCAGACAAAAATTTGAATACAGATTGCCAGAGATGGGACTTCCTAATGCAGAATGGGTTTAGAGTTTCTTTTTACAGAGATGGGAAAATTTTAGTAATGGAATATGGTGAACAAACCACAACATTATGAATATGATTAATCCCACAGAATGATATGCTTTGGAATGTTTGAGATGGAAAATTTATGAGCTATATATATATATGTTTCCACAAGGAAAGGAAAAATGGAGGGAGGAAAGAAGGCAGGCACAACTAAAGAGACAATGAAAATCAAAAGCAATATGTGATCTTGGATGGGATTTAGCCAAGGAAGAGAAAAAGCTCAAAAGGATATTATTGGGACATATAAAAAAATTGGAATATAGACTGTAAGATTTATATCAATGTTAAGATTCTTGAAGTTGATAACTGCACATAATGTGGTTACATAAGTGAATACCCCCATTCTTAGGAAGAGTCCATGGCAGTATTAAGTGTTCAAGGCACATGATATATACAAACTACACTCAAGTGTTCAGAAAGTGGATTGATAGAATGAGGAAACAGCCCAAGGCCAGTAACAAATTATGTAAACTATTTAGACTTAACAATTCCTGGTGTTCCTACATGGCTGGGAATTTTGTCTGTACCTCATAGTCAGAATGGAACACCTCATAATTCTAGGAACATTGAGTAGCATAATAACAAATGTCTTGCCTCAGTAGTTGAGAATAATTAGCCTTGGAATAAATGCTGATATGGTACTAATTATAAATCTTGAAAGGACATATGAAAACAACTGAATATTTCTAAGCATATTAACAGTGAATTTGAAAAAAGCTCAAATATATTTTTTGGACAATTAAATTTAAAAAGTTATTAAAATATATTACCATGTGTTTAAAAAGTAAATTTCAAGATTCATGACTGAGACATATCAATGCTCTAACCCCAATAGAAGCATTGACTAACAAGCAAAAACTTTGAAAAATATCATTCTTAAACCTTTGGAAAAAAATGAAAGGTTTGCAGCAATAGGGCACATACTGAGTCAAGAAAAGGGCAATTTAAAAATCATTAGAAAGGCTCCTAATGGTGTCCTTGTGGACCCATTCCCCCACTCCCTTAGAAGCTCAAGGTGGTGCTGACAAACCTACAAGTGTGGAACCATTTTCCTGGTCCCAGGGGTTAGCAGAGAGAACATTGTGCACATACTGGGTGCATGCATGTCTGTGCCTGTGGTGGATTAGAGCCATATAGTTCCCCAAAATGCATGTTCTTAAACATAATCCCTTCCAGTGGGTGTGAACCCACTGTATATGGGACATTTTGATGATATTACTTCAATTAAGTTTCAGCCCAACTCCATCAGAATGGATCTTAATTTTGTTACTGGTGTTTTTTTATAAGCAAAATGAAATTCAGACAGAAATAGAGAAAGCCACAGGAAGCAAGAAGCTGAAGGTCAATGAAACCGAGAAGAGAAGAGAGTGTCTACAATATGCATTACCAAGTAACAGGAGTCCAGAAACAACATTCACCAGGAGCCATACCTAGAACACAACAGTCTTGACAGAGAAAGTATCACCGTGATAATGATTTGACTTGAACTTTTTCCTGGCCTCAAAACCAGGAGCCATTAAATTCTCAAAAGCCATTCCTTTGCATTGTATTTGTTTCAACAGCCAATGAAACTAAAACCATGCCAACCTGTGTGGTGATACCCTAGAGGAATGAACCAGAACACTTACCAATTCCTACTCAGAACTTGCCTTGAACAAAGTGCTGGATCTTTGAGCTCTCTTACAGAATGTTTTATGAGAACAGTCAAGTTGCAGCAGCCTAGGACAAAGAATTTTTGAAGCTGTGATTTACAGTGTATTACTTGGACCAAATGGAAGCATAGTTTCCTGGAAAAAAAGAGAACTTTTGGATCCACACAAACAGGAAAATTCATAGCACCACCTGAACCTGCACAGGACAAAACTCATACAAAAAAAATCACAATATTCCTAAACTTTTGCCTCAGACTATACTCTAAGATCATTGTACAGAAAAGATCTGAAGATGAATATTTGCACATCAAGATGCAAAGATTGGGAAGGATCTTTTCCCTCCCTCCCTCTCTCCCTCCCTCCCCACTCCCTCCCTCCTTTCCTCTCTTCCTCCCTTCCTTTTATTTTTTGTAAACTCCCAGCAATCAAGGATAACACTGTCACAACACAACACAACAAGCTTAAGCAAAAGAGAAGTCAGTATCTAAATTCCAAAGATAACAACATTTAAATTTAAAATGGCTAAGATGCAAGAAGATAAGAAAAAACATACAAAGAAACAGGAAATAATGGAGTATGAAAAGGAAAAAAATAAAGAATTTAAAACCATCAGTGAGGAGGAATAGACTGGGACATAGAAAGCTGAATTTTTAAAATGATTCTGAAGGTCCTCAAAAAGCTAAATGAAAACCTAGACAAAGAAAAAAGTGAAATCAGAGTAATGGTAGATTAATACAAAGAGAATATATCAATAAATGGATAAAAATCCTGAAAAGTAAGCAAACTGCTTTACTTAAATAAATATATTTACTTAAATATATATATTTAAATAAATATATTTAAATATATTTATATTTAAAAATTCTAGAGAGGTTCCACAGCAGACTGTATCTTGGAGAAGATAAAAGAATACAATGAACATTGAAATCACTCAGGCTAAAGTGTAGAAAGAAAAAATAATTTAGAAAAGAGAACAGTGCTGAGGAAACAATGAGACATTTTCACCATAAAAATAGTCACATTTTTAGGAATCCCAGAAGAAGAAAAGAGAAAAGTGAAGAGAGAACTTTCAGGGAAATATTGGCTGAAACTTTCCAAATTTAATGAAAAGTATGAATATTCACATTGAAGAAGCTCAAAAATCTCCAAACCTCATAAACTCAAATACATTCACATCAAGACTTATGATAAACTGTCAACTGCCAAAGATAAAAAGAAAATTCTGAAGGTCAAAGGGAAGCAATAAGAGACATACAAGAGAGCCCCAATAAGATTAAATACCAAGTTCTCATTAGGAGCAATGGTGGCAGGAAGGAAAAGGGAAGACATATTTAAAGTCATAAAAGCAAAAATTGTCATTCAGGAGTTTCTATATCTGGCAAAATTCTCTTTCAAAAATGAATCTTTGGCCTGTTCATATGCTGGTTGAGCCCTGACTCTCAGCGAGACTTTCAACAACTTCTTTCCAGTTCATTGCACTTGCCCAGGACAACTAACAAAAGAATGGCAATGGACAACACCCATCCCAAAAAACAGAATATTACAACTGCAGGCAAGACAGTTCCATCTGTCTGCCCATGAAATCTAAGTACCATCTTAATCAGAAACAGAGTGGGCATGATCATCCCCAAATCCTTAAGGTTGAAGAATGAACATACATAAGGAGGGAATGCAACTTCAACTTAAGTAGGATTATGATATTCTAGCAGTGGAAGAACTTATATCATTGATATAAAGGCAGTGGCCAAGAGAAGTTCTTAGGGGAGGAAGAGGGAAGAATAGGTGTAACATGGGGTAATTTGGGGACATTGGAATTGTCCTGAATGACATTGCAGTGACAGATACAGTCCATTATATGTTTTGCCAAAACCTATAAATTTGTGTGGTGCAAATTGTAAAACAATATGTAAACTATAAATCATGGTTAGTAGCAATGCTTCAAAATATGTTCATCACTTGTAAGAAATGTAACATAGAAATGAAAAATGCTGTTAATGCAAGAAAGTGTGTGAGGGGGAGGGAGTGGGGCATATGGGAATCCCCTATATTTTTGATGTAAAATTTATGCAATCTAAAGCTTCTTTAAAAAAAAAATCAACTCATAAAATAAATGAAGGAAAAACTTCTGGGAAGGTGGAGGATTATAGAGGTACAAGGCTCACTTCTCTCCTAGCAGAATAGCTAGAGGAAAGGAAGAAACTGCCTGGAAAATAGGTTCTAGTGCTTCGAAAAACATGGAAAAACTGGATATCACTCAGAAAGGAGAGGAGCAAAGAAAAGGAGTTTGAATTGAAAAATTCTTTGAAAGCTGCAGCTGCCAGTGCCCATGCCCCCACCCTCAGAGCAGAAAGCTTTGAATCTCCAAAAGCTGACTGAAGGCTATGTACAGAGGAAACCTCAGGAGTCCAATTCCACATCAAAGGAGGGAGAGAGGAATGCAGCTGAAGACTGACTCATCTTTTGGACAAAAAATTTGGTCTACTGTATACCACAAACCCTTCTGGGCTGGATGGGATCACACCATTATTTTCTCTGAAAGCCAGCAGGGGACTAAGATCAAATTCTCTCAAACACCCTCCCTACTGGCCATGTCTGGTTGTTGAGAATGTAGAGGGACATGGAATTATTTCCTACCAAGGAAAAGTGATGGGGATGCTGACAAAAGAAGAACAGCTTCTAAGAATGTTTGATATGTGAGGTTCTGAATAGCCCTGAAACAGGTTCCTCTCTCACATTGTTCCTGTCATAGTTACAGTGAACACACCCTGACTAGGGTTTGAACTGAGATGTTTGCTGAAGACTGCCATCTGCTGGCAGCCCAAGAATGTGCATGCAAGGTAAATAAATAAACAAAAGAGGCGTTTTGGGCGGGAAGGGGCTTTACAAACTACCTCTCCAAATGCCTTGTAAGCTTGTCTGTAACCTATTATTGGGTATATGGCTGGATTTGAGGAACTAAACATGGGAAATTTTCAAGGGCTAGAACAAGCTGAACTGTGAAATAAAGAACAGTAGTTACATATAGCCTCTCACCACTAAATCCCTATGCAAAAGAGAAATTAAGCATCAGAGTAATCGCACCATCATAATCATGCCTAAACATGAAAAAAAAAATTGTAAAACATACTAAGAGAAAGGAAAGATATGGTTTAAGCAAAGGAACATGTCAATGCCCCTGATGAGACACATGACTTGATATGACTAATCATTGACATTCATACACATCTCCTAAATAAAATCAATGAGTTGAAAAACAATATAGCAAAAAGATAAAGGACATCAAGAAGACACTGGACAAAAACAAAGAAGAATTTGAAAAATTGAATAGAAAAATAATAGTGTTATGGGAATGAAAGACACAATAGGTGAAATTAAAAGCACAGAGGCATGAAACAGCAATTTTGAAATCATAGAATAAACAATAAGAGATGTATGGGATAATTACAACTAATATAACTTATGGAAGATAATGAACAGTAAAAATGTATTATTTTTTCATCAATGGCAAAGATATACCAATTCTATGCGACAATGATAGGGGGAATAAGGGGATATGACACTTTTCCTTTTGGAATATTGAAAGCATTCTAATATTGACAGGGGTGGTGACAGTACAAATCTGTGATTAAATGACAGCAACTGAGTGTACGCTTTGAGTGGATTAAACAAAGCATGGGACTACATAATGCAGAGAATACTGTGGAGAAAGATTTATTGTAGTTAACAGAGCAAATATAAGAATGTTCTCTCACAAACTATAACAAATATAGAATACTAATTCTGGGTGTTCATAATCAAATGGGTTTGGAAAAATACTCCAAATGTAAGGTATGAGCTATAGTTAGTTGTAATATTTTGATGATGTTCTTTCATAGTTTGCAACAAATGTTCATAACAATGCAAGTTTCTTGTGGTGCGGTGATGTATGGGAGTGCTATATGATGATATGCATGATTGTTTTGTAAATTCACAATTATTAGACACATATTGTTTATGTATGTTCATGTATGAATGATATACTTCAATATTTTTAAAATTCACACTTAAAAAAAAGAAAAAGTAATGTAGAAGACAGAATGGCTGAAATTGGAGAGAAAGAAGAAGACAGAGAAAAAATTCAAAAACCTTGATCAGTTGCTAAAGGAGTTGAATGATAACATGAAGTGCAACAACATATGTGTCATGGGAGTTCCAGTAGGTCAAAAGAAGCGTTAGGGGGCAGAAAGAGTATTTGAAGAATGGCAGAAAAAGCCCCAACTCTCAAGCTAGAAATGAATTTACATATTCAAGAAGCACAGCATACTCTAATCAGAATAAACTTGAATGGACTTACTGCAAGACAAATTCTACTCAAAATGTCAAATGCCAAAGATATAGAGAAAATTATGAAAGCAACTAGGGAGAAGCAAACCATCACATACAGGGAATGCCCAGTAAGTCTTCATATGGATTTCTTATCAGAAACCATGGAGTAATAAGACAGCAGTATGATGTAATTGGTATACTGAAAGAGAAAAATTGCCATCTGAGAATTCTTTATTTAGCAAAATTGGCCTTCAAATATTAAGGTGAGTTTTAAATATTCACAAATAAAGAGAAACTAAGAGATCTCATTTAAAAAAAAAAAAAGTCTGGCTTTGCAGGAAGCACTAAAAGGAGCCCTAGGCTGAAAGGTTTGGAGGGGAGTGTAGAAAGGAAGACTCTCAGAAAGGATAACCAAAAGGGTAAAATCATAGATGAAAATAATATATGACCTATGAAAGCCAAAGAATAAAATGGTGCAAGTATTTAGTGCACTTAAGTAATATCATGGAATGTAAATGTACTAAACTCCCCAATCAAAAGATTTAGTCTCACAGAATGGATAAAAATGAACTCCCATATGCTGCTGTCTATGAAAGACTCACCTTAGATCCAGGGATACAAATCAGCTGAAAGTGAAAAGTTGGAAAAAGATATTCCACAAGCAGGAAACAAAATTGATCAGAGATAGTTGTGATAATATCAGGAAAAACAGATTTTAAATGCAAAAATATTATGCAGAAGGCCATTATATATTAATAAAAGGGAAAATCCATCAGGAAGGACTAACATTCATAAATGTATATACACCTAACCAGGGTACATCAAAGTACATGAGGAAACTTGAGCAAAACTGAAGGAAAAATATCTTTATAAAAATATTTCGAGACTTCAACAAGCCACTCACATCAATAGATAGAATAACTAGATAAAATATCAAAAAGGAAACAGAGAACATGAACAGTATGATAAACAAGCTATATCAAACAGATATATACAAAACATTGTGTCTCAACCCAGGGTTTTACATACTTCTCTTGTGCTCATGGATCTTTCACCAGGATACACTACATGTTGTTTCCCAAACCAGGTCTCAATAAATATAAAAAGATTGAAATGATGAAAAATACCTTCTCAGGTCATAATGGAATAAAGGTGGAATCAATAATAGGCAGGGAATGGGAAAATTTGCAATTGTGTGGATGATAAAAAACTCACGGCTAAACAGTCAATGTGTCAATGAAGAAATTGTAAGAGAAATTAGGAAATATCATGAGACAAACGAAATGAAAGTAAACATATCAAAATATTTGGAATACAATGAAGACATTGCTGAGAGAGAAATTTACAGCCTTAAATATCTATATCACAAAACAAGAAAGAGCTAAAATCAAAGACCTAACTGAATACCTGGAGAAACTAGACAAGAGCAGTAAATCAACCCCAAAGCAAGGAAAATGAACTAAATAATAAAGATTTGAGCAGAAATAAATAAAATTGAGAAAAAAAATAGAGAAAATCAACAAAACAAAAAGCCAGATCTTTGAGAACAATGAAATTGACACTTAACTAGACTAACAAAGAAAAAATAGAGAGGAGATGCTAATAAAATTCAGAAATGAAAGGGGGGATGTTACGACCCACTCCACAGAAATAAAAGGGATCAAAAGAGTATATTTTGAGAAATTCTATGCCAAGAAATTAGACAACCTATATGTAAACGGACAAATTCCTAGAAACACACAAGCAACCTATATTGACTACAAGAAATACAAGAACACAACAATCACATTTAAAGAGATTGAATCAGTCATCAAAAATTTCCCCAAAATGAGAAGTACAGGACCAGATGGTTTCACGGGTGAATTCTGCCAGTCATTTCCATAATTAACACCAATCCTTGTAAACTTCCAAGAAATTGAAGAAAAAGGAAAATTACCCAATATATTTTATGAAGCCAACATCGCCTTAATATCAAAGCCATATAAAGGTATTATTTAAAAAAAAAGAAAATTAAGGACTAATATCTCTAATGAACATAAATGCAAAAATTCTCAGGGAAATACATGCAAATAAAATCCAAAAGGAATTTAAATGGCAAGGTGGTGTCAGTTGAAGTGGGCAATAACCATCTCTCTCATAAAAGACAGCTGATTTTGGATAGGATCCTGTCCAAGTGAGCTGTTCTGGGAGCCCATGGAGCTAAGACTTTGGCAAATTGATCTGGATGAAGATGGACAGAGAGATAGATTGCTCATGATAAAACTGAATTTTTAGCCCCAAGCTGGAAATCATGGTCTCAGATGGCTAAGCCCACCCTCGGGGCAAAGGGCTAGGGTGAGCCCCAACTCCCATCAGCAACCCAGAGAGAGGGAGCATTCTCTGAGGGTGGGAGGGTTCTGACAAAGGGTGGAGAGAGGTTTCCTTTTGGTGGGTTTCATTGCCTGTGCCTCTTTATAGCTTTGGGGGACACAATCAGACGACTTGAAGTGGTGCCAGGCTGAGGGGAGGAGTGAACCTGCTGAGGAAGCCTGATTTACGTAATTGCCCTGGGATACAAAGGTTTGGGTTGAGAGAGGGTGGACTCAGCTATTTTATAGTTCCATGCTAAGGACTATCAGAATTTCAACTCCCCTAAGTGAGTCAGGCAGTGGGAAGTGCTTAATAATTTCCACAAGCCTATTTAAGGTCCCCTGGGAGGAGGGGGTGGTCCAGAGGAGACTTGTAAATCACTTCAGTGAGTTGAACTTGGTTGACTGGACTCCCTTAGAGCTTTGGGGAGCACACCCACTGGCTTGAAGTGGCACCAGGCTCAGGGGAGAGGCAAATCTGCTGAGGAAGCCTGATTTACCTAACTGCCCTGGGATACAGAGGCTTGGCTTAAGAGAGGGTGGAGTCAGCCAATTTAATATTTCCACACTAAGGACTTTCAGAATCTCAACACCCCTAAAGGAGTCAGGCAGTGTGTAATGCTAAATAAACTTCCACAAGCCTATTTAGGGACCCTGGGATGAGGGGGTGGTTTAGAAGAGGTTTGTAAACCATCTCAGTGAGGTGAACTCAGTCATCAGGGTTCCATTTGAATTTCAAAAGGTAACTCAAACTGACCAGGAGAGGGGAGGGGGAATCTGCTCATACAACCTGCTGAATCCTGCTGCCGCAGGAGAGTAAAACCTTCTCAAGGAAAGTGACTAAATAGATTTCTGAAGAGCAAAGAGAGCCAATTAGAAAGTTAGCTCAGTGGAGGAATTTCTGGCTTGAATATATGAGGTCCCTAGTTCGATTCTCTGCTCCTCAAAGAGTAGTGATACACCAGGATACCTAACATGCAGCTGATACGGTAGGACAGGGAAAACATAGACATTATTTTTGTTCTAAATACTTTTTGGTTCCTTATTTCTCCAAAAAAA
>JAQZBX010012213.1:0-41544 GCA_029593785.1 Cabassous unicinctus | reverse complement strand
AATCTAATTAGGGACTTAGGGAAATGTTCCTGGAGAAGGTGATCTTTCATGCAGAAAAATTCTTATAAATTTCTAATCAAATATTCAAGCATTTTATTATATGTGATTTGCCCTCATTCTCTGAATTCTGTTGGTGGAAAACCTATTTATTTTATTTTGGCAGATAAGATGACATTTTCTGTTGTAAGTGAAAAAGACAACATTTTTGTGCTTATTTTTCTGTGTTGTAAAAGTGGATAATTCTAACTCCTTTAAATTCCCAGGCCCTAGAGACTGAAACAGACTCAGAAACACAGGTCCCTGCTGGCCTCTCTAGAGTGAGGATAGTCATTCATAAGCCATAAGAGTGTTTAATTTCTTAATCTGTCATTTTCTAAAAGATATTTGGAGAAGAAAAACCATGCTTCTTAATTTTGGGGGGTTACCCCTCAGAGATCCTGAGAAACTGCATATTTTCTAACTCACAAAGATTTACAATGGCACACTGAATCGGAGTGCACACAGCTCACTTTGAGAGGGAAGAATATGGTTAGAGCAAGAAACTACAGTATTCTCCAGGATTCTTCTAGTTATCTTAGTTGTTGAAGACTTTTTCCTTTTCCTTTAGCTAACTGTGTATTGTCAACTTCTAAAAATAAATGTCATATGGTCTAATGGTGTTTGAGTTTGAAATCATCACTTTCAAATAAAAATATATTTGACACAGAAGGCACTCAATTTGGAATTCTTTCCTACTTTCCATCCAGCCAATTCCAACATAATATCTTTCTGAATATAAAACATCAAATTCATAGTTCATAGAATGGATTGTGTTTTTGACTTTTGACTTTTTATTAATCAGTCACCTGTATTTTGAACATACAAACTAAAGTATATGGAATATCAGGTATATCTTTGGGACTTGGAAAAATTAAATAAATAATCAAAATGTTGACTTGCAGCAAAGAAAACTAGACTTAGAATATTTGAGAATTCCTTTATCTTTCTTTTAAATTGAATTTATCCTGTACTTTATGATCAATATTTATACTAAAAGTAAGATTTTGTTCCACTGATTCAAAGATTATTTTCTACCTTTCTGTTGATAAGGCCAAAAATATGATTAAACCAATTCCATCTTGGCACCACTAGAAAACTATCATTAAATTAAGGACAATTGCACATTTTTTCACAGACATTTTCATGCAGTTTACAAATCTAATCCAAAGAAAGTTTACCATCATCATCCATAATAATTAGCAATGGGGGTCTGCCAATATGGAAAAGGTGGCCAAGTGTGAAATTCCACAACTATAACAAATACACAGTGCCATTTTACCTAAAGTAAAAACAAAACAAAACAAAACAAAAACACAAGCATTCTCCTTTCATGCATGGAGGAGAGAGCCCAGAAGTAATATAATTTTATAAGCACAGGGTGGGGGAGGAAGGAGAGAAGGAGAAGGAGGGTTAGGTCACAGTAGACAAAGCCAAGAGACTGCACTTCCACATTTCCTTTCCTAATTAGAATAAGCAGCAAACAACTAAACTATCTGAATCAACACAAGAAATTTATATGTGGTGTTGGGCCACAGAGACAACACCCTGTGTAGGGGTTACCTTGATACAGAGGCACTGAAATGAAAACACTGAAACCGAGAACACAAGGTATATGATCATCTTATTCCCCAGTATGTTTTGGTGATATTGATTTTAGGATTTTATTAATTGCAACAAAGTGTAGCAGTACATTTATTTTAGACTATGACTCTTTCTCTGTAAGAGGCTGATACTGTTTCCCAAGCCTAGGGTTAAGTGAGTGTCTCTATTTCACTTTTTAATCAGTTGCCGGTTCTCTCTATCTTGATAAATTACAAGCTCAATCAGTGGCAAATCTAAGAAATCTCTAGCAAATATTCATTTCTGAAAGGAGAGAGCCCTATCCTAGGAGGTAGTTGCTATCATCAGGGCTGAGACAGAACAAGACCAAGGCACTGCTTGAAGTGGAGAAAGAAGGTATGGATGGTACCTGGCAGGACAAGGAAGTTGCAGAGCTCAAAAGCTAACCAAATACACACTTAACACTCAGCCTGTCAATATGAAAGGCAAAGACCATGTGCTGTGATGACAACAGCTTGTAATACAGTCTGTAAAGAAAATAGGGAAGCTTAAAACTGGTGTTAGAAACTCTTCTCGCCAAGTTAAGGTCTGAGAGTCAGAGGAGAAATGGTTACATAGAGGAAACCTATTTTAAGAAAATGGACCATCCTATAGCAATAGAAGTTCGTAAGTAGTGAAGCTAGGATAGATATACTAGTCCACCCTGCTTATCCCTACCAGAAACAGCTGAAAATATTCTGGAAAGTCCAGTTTATTTTAAAAATGAGTAAGGAAAAAGACATACATTTAGCATCATACTAAGATACTATACAAGATAAGATAAAAGCAATTGGCATACGTTTCCTACAAGTGAGAAGAGCTCATCAGAAGAATGTTGCCACAAAGTGGATAAAAATTATAACCCAATGTTCCAAGTGGGATTTAATCAAACAAAAATATTATGAATGATATAGAATCAATAAGGAGTAAGTTCAATAAGGAAAGAAAAATTAATAAAAAGCACACAAATTGGAAAGGAAGAAATAAAAGCGTCTTTATTTACAGATGATATGACTGGATATGTATAAAATTCCAAAGAATCTTCAAAACATTGGCTATTAGAATAAGTGAATTTTGCAAGGTCACTAGATACAGAATCAGTGTATTAATTAAGATCTATTGTATTTCTATATGTACTACAAATTAAAACTTGGGAGTAGATATAAATATAATTAAATATAAATATAACAAAATATCTATAGGCTGAAAACTGCAAAAGAACATATAAATAAAAGGAGAATTATATCGCATTCATAGACTGGCAAATAAGAACATGAAAAGATGCTCAAAATCATTAGCTAATAAGGACATAAAATTAAAACCATGATAAGATATCACTACACACCTACTACAATGCCTATAATTATAAACAAAAGCCAATAAATAAATAAATAAATAAACCAGGCAATACAAAATACTGGCAATATAAGGAGCAACTACAATGCTCATACATTGCTAGTGGGAATGAAAATGATATAATCATTTTAAAGGTGTCTTTGACAGTTTCTTATGAAAATAAACATAGACTTACCATATGACCCAAAAACCCCACACATAAATTTTACCAAAGAAAAATTAATATACATGGCCATCACACCCTCTACATTAATGTTTATACCAAATTTATTCATAATAGCCAGAAATTTAAAACAACCCAAGTGTACATTGATTTGGTGAATGGATAAACCACTTGTAATATAGCCATAAAATGTAATACTACTCAGCAACAAAAATAATTGAACTATTGATTTTTGCAACAATATGGATGAATCTCCAAAAATTGTACTAAGTGAAAGCAGTCAGATGTAAAATACTACATAATACATGGTTCGATTTACATAAAATTCTGGAAAAGGCAAACTATAGAGCCAATTAAATCAGTGGTTTTGAGGGGCTCAATTTGGAGAAGAGGATTGCAGACAAAATGGTATAAGGAAGCATTTTGGTGTGCTGGAAAATTATTTATCTTGATTTTGGTGTTCATTAAACAACTGTATACTGTTTTTTTGTCAAAACTCATAAAGCTGACCCAAAAATATGTAACTTGACTTTAAAATAAAAAACATGACAACCTAAAAGCTAATACATGATAAATCTTTATTGGATTCTGGACAAGGGAAAGTGAGCTAGCAAAGACATTAACAAGGCAATTGCTGAATTTTGAATAACATTTTATTAATATTAAAACTCCTGATGTTGATTATTTTACTGTGATCATATAAGAAAACGTCCTGTTCTCAGGAAATACACACTAAGATAATTATTATTATAGGGACCTAATGTCTTCAATTTACCATCAAATTGTTTGAAAAAATGCATATATGTATATATGTGTGTGTACAGATACACACATATATGCATATATATATGTGCAAATGCACACATATACATATATACAAATGTGTCTGTATATATACATCGATGTGTGTCTATGTATATGAATACACATGTGTGCACATGCATACACACACACGTATAAGATAGAAAGAATGAAGGGAAAGGAAGAGAGTTGAGAAGAGAGGAGGGGAGAATGATAAAGCAATTGGAGCAATACATAAACACTTACTGAATTGGTTAATGGGTGACACAGGACTTTCTTATACTATTCTTGCAACTTTTCACTATATTTCAAAGACAAAGATGGGATATTTTTTAAATAATTAAGTGTGTAACATTTTGGAAAAATAAATGAAACTTACATTATTCATAGACCATTTTTATATTTGTTGCGTCAAAATCCAAATGAATCTACAGAAAAGGTATAGGAATTGGTAAATGAATTTATCAAAGTTAAGGAATATAATTATAATACCCCAAATAAATGTTATATCTATATATCAAAAATAGAGAATTAAAGTTTAAAAATGAAGTAATGTAAAATTGCATTGAGAAACATCAAATACCTAGGAATACATCTAAAGAAATATGTGCGCCATCTCTATACTGCAAACTACAAAATGTTATTTAGTGAAATTAAATAATACAAAAATAAATGGAAGAATATGCCATAATAATAAATTAGAAGAATCAATATTATAAAGACATCTGCCAATTCATCCCCCAATTCATCCATAAATTCAAAGGTATCCCAAACAATTTTGGGGGAAGAAGGAGACAGAGGTAGAGTCAAAAATACATATAGAAATTTAAAAACTAAGAATAGCCAAGATAATCTGTACAGGAAACACGAAGTGGAAAACTTATATTATCATTTACAGCAAGATTTATTATAAGTCTACATTACTTAGAGCAACATAGACCAGGAAAAATGACACACAAATAGATCCCATGGATCAGAATAGAGTCTACATACAGACTCAGATATAGCTGAGATTTTGATTTATGGAAAATGGATAAAAAATTGTATTATAAGCACACAATGATATATTATATAATAATGAGAATGAACCATCTATAAGTACATGGAAAAATGCTGAATTTCACAAATCTAATGAAGAGCAAAAGAAATGAGGAACAAAAGAATATTTACCCTATGATTGCATTTATATAAAATAAAAATGTTTAAAAAGTAGAACAAATCTGTGCTGGCAGAACTGTAGAAAGTGGAAGGGGGCACAAAAGGGCTTTGGAAGTTCTAAAAATGTTTATTAACCAGAATGCTGGGTTTATGGATATACAGCTTTTTAAAATGCATCAAGCTATACACTTGAGATAAGTTCATTTATCTATAAGTTGGCTATATATCAATACATTTTAAGGTAAAAAAACAAACTTTGAAAACTTTGAGGAAATTAAAATGAATTCAATTAAATTCTTATATTTCTTTGGACTAAGGTTGGGGGAGAGGGTGTGATTGGTAGAGGAAAGAGATAATGAGATTCAATTTGTTAGCATTTATGCTTTTTTTTTCTTATTTACTCTCTACATGGTAAAGCAGTCTAAAGTTTAGTAGTAGTTGAATGCCTATACTAACACGGAAAGGTGGTCAAAATTAACTGCAAAAACGTTTTCAAGGGATGTCTTTGATTTTCTCTGTTATAATGCTCAGGGCAAACCCTAGTGCAGTCCTTTGAAGGCTACTAAAAAGTTGGGCTCACTGCTGGAGCACTTAACTTCAATGACCTTTACTGAAGGCTTGCCAGGAATTCTACAGAACATTGTGTTGTTTCCTGAAAGAAACTGTCACATGGGATTAAAATTCAGTCAGAAATTTGACTTTTACATAGAGGTTGTGGTGTGTCTTAATTCAACTGCAGAATTTTAAAAAATAAATGAAATGCTTTTTGCTGCTCATAAACCATTAATATAAAAAACTACAATTGAAAATATACTGAAGTCTGTTTCCTAATTTCTTTTAAGAACAAAGAGCTAAGTCATAGGAGATTCTGGATGTTAGTTGACCATTTAACCTCCCATTTGCAACTGCTATAAACTCTCAATATGCCAAGTCATCGATGAGCATTTAGAAATTTCTAGGCATTTTCTATACCTAATAATATGTTTTAAATATCAGATAGATTAAATTAAATGTTCAAGTGAAAATATTTGAAAACTGAATGATATAATTTTAAAATCCTCAAGTTATAACTCAAAAAGAAGACTATAAAGTCCTCTGAGTCCTAAATAGGTATGATGGATGTCAACTCAGGCAAATTCAAACTCGCATCTCCTGAACTTTGACAGGTCAATTGTGCAGATAACAGTAATAGTAATATTGCAACCAATACTTAATGACCTCTTATTATATGCCAGTCACTAGATTATATCCTTTACAAAAGTCAGTCTCTTCATTACTCAAACAACCATAGCAATTATTGATGCTTATGGAGATTATATATTTTGCCCAAGGTAATGCCACTAGTAAAGGTGGGGATGAAGATAGACACTAAGGCAGTTTAAATCCAAAGCCCTTGTTTTTAACACAAGCCACAATGACTATTTTAGTTAATAAATTACATACACACATACTTACATATGTCTAAAATTATATATTTTATATATGTATATATATGTAAATATTATAAACAAAATTTACTTTGTTCCCAATGATGGAAAAATTTTTAAAAATCTCATCATGTTTTGGGCCATAGACAAGATACCAAAATACACAGAGATTTTACAGACCTCTTTATCTGATCAAAACACATTTAAGTTATGAAATAAAATAGAAACTTTAATAACTACAATGAGAGGAAGCCTCTCTCACACTTGAAAATGTTTAAAAAAAATAAAACACTTTCCTCCATTCTTAGGACAAATAAAAAGTCAGTTGGGGAACATTTAGGAGATCACAGCAGTTAGGAAAGCCATATCAAAGGTGTTTGAGCTATTGGAATATGAGCTATTGTTAGAGCTCTCATCAGAATCAAATTATTATCTATAAATGCTTTCTTCTCTAAGAAAAGAATGATAAATAAACTAAACATTTGCTCAAGAAGATAGAATGGGAAGAGCAAGAAAAACTAAAACAGGTGGGAAGAAGGATTAATAAAGACAAAGGCAAAAATTAATTACCCATAAATTGAAAACTATCTGAACAGCTAGTTGCTTAGAAAAATATTAGGCTAATTAAGTAAAAAAGACAGAAAATATATATAAGCAAGATGGACTCCAGATTCTGAATTAAAAAAAAATATTTGAAAGTATTTAAAAGTACATAAATATAAAAAAATATTTGAAAGTATCAGGATGCTGATAATAACCTTGATAATTATAATGAAATGATTTCTACTAAAATGTAAATTATGAGCACTAAACCAAATACTATTGAAAGATAAGGCCATCTAATGTCACCTCTAATTTAACAAGGTGTTCTGGAATTTATAAGTAAACCATAAGGATGGATTTTTAAAAGAAACATAAATATTAGAAAAAAAAAAAAGAGTACCCCAAACCATTATTGGTGATATATAGATTTGTCTGCTTGGATTGCTTAAGGAAATAAACTGAAAATTTTTAAGAACTAATAAGAGAGTTCCATAGTAATTTAGTTAAAATACTAAATGTTTAAGTATCAACAGCCAAAACCTGATTGAAAATACAACACTGACAAATATACAATACAAATATAAAATAACAAGGAATAATTTTTACAAGATATGTTAGGACTTACATGAAAGCTACAAAACTTTAATGATGAAAAATTCTAACAATGCTAGAATGAAAATTAAAAAAAAATTTCCTGAGGATTAGAGAGATGCAGAATTCACTTGTCTCCCAGAAAGACAGCTAGAGGACAGGCAAAAATGGCCTGGAAAAAAATGTTCTAGGGCTTAAGACACCAAGGGAAGGCTGGACACCACCCAGAAGAGAGAGAGGAAAAGGAAAAGAATCTCGACAAAACGTCTGTGAGTGGAAGCTGTAGCTGCAGCTGCCAGTGCCCTTCCCCCCACACTCCAAGCAGACAGCTTTGAATTCTATCAGCCTCTGGATGGTGGCTTCAGACAGAAAGGGCCACAGGGATCTACCTCCCCAGGAAATGGGAAATAGAGGGATGCAGCCCAAGGCTGACTCAGCTTTTGGTCAAAAAATTTGGTCTGCTGTGTCCCACTAGCTCTGCCATGCTGGGTGGGGCCACGCTATTGTTTACTTTGGGAGCTGGAAAGGAACTAAAAAGATCTGAAGTGTTCAATCACCGTCTTTACTGACTGGGACTTGTTGTTGAGGACACAGAGAGGAGTGGAATTGTTTCCTACCTGGGAAAAGGAAGGGCACTGCCAGTAAAGGCTGGAGAACAGCCTCTGAGAAAGCTTGAATTGTGAGGCTCTGAATAGCCTGAGGCAGGAGCCTCTGTCACATTGTGGCTGTTAGTATTAAGGTGAACACACTCCCACCAGGCTTTGAACTGAGAGGGCTGCAGAAGAGCACCATCTACTGGCAGACCAAGGAAGTGCATGTGGGAAATTAAAAGTAAATAAATAAAAGAGGCTTTTTCCAGCCTTTCCAGCCTCCCTCCCCAAGGCCCTTGAAAGGAGATCTTTAACACATTGCTGGGTCCATGGCCCAGATTTGAGCAACTAACAGGGACAATCCTAAAACCTAGAACAGGTTGAACAAAGAATCAAAGAGTGGCAGTAATGAACAGCTTCCTGCCACTAAATCCCTGTGCAAGAGAGAGAAATTGAGGATCAGAATAAACTCACCATTATAATCAGATGCTTAGATATCAGCAAAAAATTACAAGGCATACTAAGAAAATCGAACAAATGACTCAAGCAAAGGAATACATCAAAGCCCCACATGAGACACAGGATTTGAGACAACTAATCAACAAGGTTCATGCAAACCTCCAAAATTAAATCAATGAGTTGAAAGACAATATGACTAAAGAGATAAAGGACATCAAGGAGACAATGGGCGAGCACAAAGAAGAATTTGAAAACCTGAATAGAAAAATAACAGAGCTTATAAAAACTCATGAGGTTAATAATTAGAATATAAGTCGCCAACTGGTTTTTGATAAAACTGTCAAGTCCATGTTACCGGGACAAAACAATCTCTTCAGCAAATGGTGCTGGGAGAACTGGATATCCATAACCAAAAGAATGGAAGAGGGCCTGTATCTTACTTCCTAAACAAGAACCAACTCAAAATGGATCAAAGACTTAAATATAAAAGGCAGGACCATAAAACTACTAGAAGAAAATGTAGGGAAACATCTTAAAGATCTTGTGGTAGGTGGTAGTTTCTTAAACCTTACACAGAAAGCACTAGCAACAAAAGAAAAAAAGAGATAAATGGGACCTCCTCAAAACTAAACACTTTTGCACCTCAAAGGACTTTTTCAAAAGGGTGAAAAGGCAGCCAATTTAATGCGAGAAAATATTTGCAAATCACATATCTGATAAGGGTTTAATATCCATAATACATAAAGAGATGCTACAACTCAACAATAAAAAGACAAACGACCCAATTAAAAAATGGGCAAAAGGCTAGATTAGACATTTGCCCAAAGAAGAAATATGAATGGTGAAAAAAACACATGAAAAAAATGCTCAACTTCATTAGCAATTAGGGAAAAGCAAATCAAAGCTACAATGAGATATCATTTCACATCTATTAGAATTCCACTATTAAAAAGACAGAAAACTGCAAGTGTTGGAGGGGATGTGGAGAGATAGGAACACTTATTCACTGTTGGTGGGAGTTTAGAATGGTACAGCCACTGCAGAGGACCATTTGGCAGTTCCTAAAGAATTTGAATATAGATTTGCCACATGACCTAGCAATACCATGACTAGGGATATACACAGAAAAACTGAAAGCAGTGACATGAATGGACATCTGCATACCAATGTTCATAGTGGCATTACTCACAATTGCTAAAAGATGAAAACAACCCAGGTGTCTCTCAGCCTAGGAATGGATAATCAAATTGTGGTGTATACACACAATAGAATATTAAGCAGCTGTAAGAAGACATGAAATAATGAAGCAGATGACAATATGGATAAACCTGGAAGACATTATGTTGAGTGAACCAAGCCAGACACAAAAGGACAAATACTGTATGATTGCATATTATGAAGTAAATATATTGTGTAAAGTCATGGAGTTAATAACTAGAATATAGGTCACCAGAAAATAGAATGAGGTTAGAGAATAGAAAGCTGAAGGTTAATCTGTGCAGAATTGGTAAAAAGATTGTTAATCTTTGAAAATGAATAGAAAAGGTGAAAGCACAACATAGTGTTTGTAAGTAGCCATGCTGTTATATGGGTATGACAGTGGTTGAGAGGGAAACTCTAAGATCATGTATATTACTAGAAGGAAAGATCTAAAATATAACATGGGACTGTATAGCATAGTGAAACCTCGTGTGAAATATGAATATGGGTAATATTGCATATGTAAGATTGTTTTCCTTTGAAACTGAACGAAGTATGTTAATGTTACAAGATGTTAATATTAGTCAAACACACACACACACACATTATGCTAAGCGAAAGAAACCAGACACAAAGTACAATATATCGTATGATTCCATTTATATAAAATGTAAATATAAATCAATTTTTAATGGTGGAATTAGATTAGTGGTTATATAGGGCTGGGGAAGGATAGAGGGATTGTGAGTTGACTGCTAAGGAGTGTGGAGCTTTTCTTTTTGGAGTAATGAAATTTTTCTAAAAGTATGTGGTGATGAATGCAAAACATTGTGATTATACTAAAAGCCATTGATTGTACCCTTTGAATGGACTGTATAGTATGTGAATATATCTCAATAAAACTCTTTAAAATAAAATAATTTAAAAAGATTTCCTAAATGGGAAATCTTACTAAGTAAAGAATGTCAGTCTCCCCTTAATATTACTCTATGTATTTAAATCAATTTCAATAAAATTGCCCATAGGAAATTTCTTGTTTTGGTGAGGATAAGAACTTGAAAAGCTGGTAGGTTATCAATGAAGTCAACTCCACTAAGAGATTAGATTAGATTGATGGCTAGGAATAGACTATGCAAACCAAACACTGTCAATGACCCAAAGGAAATTGAGTGATATGCAGGGTCTCTGCCGCGATATACCAGTATGTACTGGACATGCATAGGATAGCTCATGCGATAAGCAGTGCTTCTTAATGGTGGAGGGCAGGAAATAAAATGGAGAGAGACAAAGATAAATATGAAGCCAATTTTCTCTTTAAGACCTCGCAGTATTTTAGTCGAGGCAGATCTTTGAATAACTCATTAAAACACCTTGTAATGAGTATTATAATAAATGTGTGTTTATGAAGGCAGATAGGGCAATGAAAACGTTTGAACTGAGTTTTAAAGACACTTATCGGTTTCCCAGGGAGATTAGTGGGAATGGGTAAGCCTGGAAGGTGAACCAGCATATGCAATGACACAGAGCATGAGAGATGTTTAGAATGAGCTGTATGTGGCTGGAGTTCATGACTGCAAAGAGGGAGGGCCAAGGCTGGAAATGCAGATAAGTTCTCATTTGTGAGGGACTTCTGCCTGCCAGGCTAGAAAGGTATCTATTAAATGTATATGTGTGGATGTAGGAGGTTCTAGATGCCTATATAATGTGTGAACAGAAACCTAAGGTACTTAGTTTTGTTGTCCTACCAGCAACTTATTTTTAAAAACTTTAAAAATTATCACAGATATATATATATTTAAAATAATGTGCTTTATTTTGTCTTGGATAGACACTCTTTAAAAAGGAGCAGACTACATTGAGATCATTTCACACAAAGACTTTGAAGCTGCATTCAAAAATGTATTTAATGTTTACTAGATTCAGATTAAAAACAATGCTTAGATCCTTTGAATGTAGTATATGAAATACGAAGGAAAATAAATTAAATTCATCTATTAATTCCTAAAGTAAGGAATTAATCTTTAATATATTTTGTCTTTGTTCTTTATTAAAGCCAGCCAGCAGTATTAAACAAATAACAATAGTTTAGCATCTTCACATGAGTACATAGTAATCACTGGATTTTTCTTCTAAAAATACCAGCTAACACAGGGGCAAAGATGCATGAAACTTTTGCCTTTTAAATGTCTCTTAATAGATGTAAAGGAAAAAAAAAAATCACTTTCATGTGAACAGAGAAGCCTTTGGGCTCCAATGGAAATAAATCACATTGAACATGAGAACTAACTTTCTATGAAATAGATGTTATTTGTGCTCATTATTTATCAGTCAGTAACACTGAGGAATTTATGTATTAAAACATTAATTCTCAAAATGAATGAGAAGTTTTTTCCATCTGATTATAACAGAATCTAACCCTGATTCTTTGGACTCGCTGCTGATTTGCTCAAATTGAGAAGTACACAGAGAGCCCCTGCTGTGTGGATAAACTGATGACTCACTTTTAATATCAGGTTGAGCCAGGAACTCAAACTCTGCCAAGTTAACTCCACAGGGAGTCCCACTTCAACTCACTCACGTTTCCTAATAACAGCACTCTAGTTCAACAGTGCTGAAATAAACTGTGCTTTACTTTGGCATTTTGATTTGTAAATGAAGGTAACATGTAAAATAATGAATTGTGGTGGTTTCAAAGATGAAGATTGGAAGAAGCAAGTTAAAAGGACACCTATATTATGACAATGGCATGCATTTGGGGTCCATTAAAATTAGAAAAAAATTCATTTTTAATACATTTCTGCTTCCATTTTAGCTACAAAATTATTCCACCTGCAGAAACATAACAATAATTGTGCCATTTTTTATTTTATGAAAATGGTGGCAGGGAGGAGGGTCATTTATAAATTTATGCTTGTAAAAATAGGAGTTTGAAAGAGGTATAATTTATAAACCTGGGGCCAAAGAAGTTTCATGTGATGTAGGCCATGCATTTCTGTGTTTTGACGTTGGGATTTAAGCTATCACACTGGTTAGGATTTTTATGACTCCTAAGACATGTTTATTTGAAATCTCTTTGGCTTCGCTTGGTGAACTTTAGACATGCAAAAGTACCCCGAGGGCACACACTCACCTCTGGCAGATTTGTTTCCCATTTTCCCCTCTTAGAACTCTAACTCTGCCACTATTGCCACACAGATCAAAAGCCCCATGTTTATTGTCCTGGCCACATGATGGAAAATAGATCTCTGGCTAAGCGCTGCATTAGGTTTCCTGCCTGAGAGGACAAAAACTTTCTGTTCAGACACAAAGATTGTGCTTATAAGAAGCTTATGTTTGCATACGAAGCCGTACTGCTACACTGATGGCAAATCCAGCAGCATTTGAAATATTAACAAATCACTGCTTTGGTTTTGTTTCTTTAATGTTCACGTCCCTCCCCATTCCACAACAGCACTGGTGTCCTTTGTAAGAGCTTTCTAACGACTTCAATGCTTGTTGTTCTTCCTCAGAGAGAAAAAGACATTTGCTTGTGCAAAGAGCTGGTAATTTTAAATGCTTTAACTGAGCTTTGAGAGATGAGCCACAAATATCAATCACACTTCCTAAGGTATGTGTAGGGTGACTTCATGGTAGCACAGGTGTATATTCAGGGAAATAAATAAGGAATACTTCGATTGTCCAGATCCCAAATCTAGTGCAACACCAAGGGACACAGACTTACTCAACAGCAGGGTTTCAATTACCAAGTAGAAGCAAACATGTCTGGTGATCTATGTGGACATCTGTAGCTATGCTCTATTACAATACAGAAGTGGTGTCTTACTCTAATTAGAAATCCTATCTTGTGACCTGAACTCATTAACAATTCTCTATCTCCTTTGTAGAATAAGTTGATCCTGCCTAGAGTGAAAATTCAGAATGGTTTAGGAATATGTACATCAAATTTAAGACTTAAGATAAATCAGCAATGATCTCTGCTCCAGAACAATGCTCTCAATCCCTACGTGAAAAGATCTTAGTGGAGTGGCTAGTATTATCTCCTTTTTTCTTTTTCTTTCTCCCCCTCCTCTTCCTTCTTCTAGCAATGAACTGCTTTTTGCCTATAACAAGAGCAACCATGTTAATTGTAGTAAAATTTTTAAAAATAAAAATATAAGAATGAAAGACTTCTACAATCATAATACCCATACATAAATGTCATTCAGGAGTTTGGTCAATCCCATCAGTATTTTTGGTTTTCAGTCATCTAATGCAACTTTCATTAAAGCACTTCCTTTGTAGGTGGTAAATGCTACTTTAATTTCACTTTAACGTTCCTATTCATAGATGGATCTGATATGTATACTGTTGAACTATTCAATAGTAAAATCATCACTTTTATGTCATATAAGTATCTTTCCAGGTCGCAGTTAAAGAGATCACAGTCTGCATTTGTTGAGTATAATTTCAAACCTATAGTAAATGTTATTTAGCTCTAGAAACAAAGAGTTACAAAAATCATTACACTCACAACTAGAAAACAATTTAAAAAGACATTTGGTACAACAGAAATAGTGAAAAAATCATTACTGAGGTAGAGATTGACAGGTAGATAAGACGAGTCAATCCTAGAGGTGAGGATGCCGCATTAATTTGCTACTTCTTCTCATAAGTGATTAAATGAACTCACTCATCTCACAGACATGTGTAATCCACACAGTGACTTCCTGTCTCATGGTTTAATACTGGAGCAGAATGGTATTTTAAGGAACATCAGTCTAACAACTAAGAAAATAGAAATGCAGTGTGGAAACTTCTGGAAAGATGGTTGTGGAGGTGGCAGTAGCATAGTGCTTAGAAATCTCTACATCTCCCTATGAAATGCAAAGAGCAATTAGCATAGGAAAATCAGTAAATGACATGAGCCAGATTCAGGTGTAATATCCTTATATAATACATGTGCAGGAGGAAATAGAGAGAAAGTAACTGTACTTCTGGTGGTCCTGAGAAATTGAGCATGCCCCCCACAAAAGGCAAGTTCTGATACCAAACACTGGTCCTGTGTGTGTGGACCCATATGTAAATAGGACCTCTGTAGATGTTATTAGTTGAGGGTATGCCCAAACTGAATAAGGGTGGGCCTTAATCCAATATGGCTGAAGTCTTATACACAGAGAAAATTGGACACAGAGAGGAAGCTACCCACAGAAGCCAGAAGCTAGAAGTCAACAGAACCTGGAAGAGAAGACATTGCCATGTGACAGAAAAGCCAAGGACCAAGGATGACCAGCAGCCAGCCCCAGAATATCACAGTCTTCTGGGAGAAAGCTTCAGCTTTGTGATGCCTCAATTTTGGACTTCGCCTAGTGTCAAAATCATGAGCCAATAAATTCCCATTGTTTAAGCCAAACCACTGTAAGGTATTTGTTTTAGCAGCCAGAAAACTAAAAAAAACACCAACTGGTATCCCTGAAAAGCTAGTGAACCAAAACTGAGAACAGCAGCTAAAACTGGAAGGAGATTTTGCACAATCCAATTCATAACCCAGAATGGGATAAGGGCTGACCGTGCCTAAGGAATGAGGGCCCTATAAATTAACAAAACCAGCAAACTAAGGCCAAGCTTCTCACTGAGTCAAAATAGAGACAATAGGAAATAAGGAAAGAAAAGATCCAGATAAAGTGTGTGTGTGAATGTTAACGGGCAGAGAAGACATCTTAAAAAGTAAGAGACTATTTTATTATCACTTTGCAAAACCAATGAAAGAAGGAACTTTAGATCCATGACACTAGAAAAGTTATTCTGGCCTGCACTTCCTCTTAAATTTGCAGGAAAATTCATTTAAATTAATAATAAAATCTTAATAAAAAGTTTACAGTTGAAACCTATAAAAGATTTTATTAGGAAAAAAGAGAAAAAGGAAGAAAATAATGTTCCTATAAAATGGAAATCAGTACACTAGAAAGACTTGTCCACAAAACAAATAAAACTGTAATCTGATATTTCAAAATGAAATAGATGATATATTTTAAGTGATAGAAAGTATAAGCAAACCATGTAAATTAGAATTCCATTGAAAGAAAGTGATAGAACTATGAAAAGAATTAGAAAATAAAAAATATTGTCAAAATGATAAATAAACTATATTGGACACTCAAGTAAAAGATGGAATGGAGAAAAAATTAAAAGGGAAAAATAAACATATAAAAAGGACACAATAATAAAGACAAAGCAATATGTCTATAAAAATCCTTGAAGAAGAAAAGCAAAATAACAGAAAAGAATATATTATAAAAATTGAAATTCAAAAATATTTCCCTTTAAAAAACTTGTAAGTGCATTTTTAACATGCTGAACTGTGTACCAAAAAAAAACAAAACCTGGATGATCAAAACTAAGATATTCTACTAAAGCAATTCTAATTTAAATAAATAAAAGAAAAATCCTTTAGTCATGTAGACAAAACGACCCATTTACTTATAAAGATAATAAAATGGCCATCAGGCATTTTGGTAGTAATGCTTTATACCAAGGAAGAAAAACATGAACTAAAGAATTTTTTTATCCAGCCAAACCTATATCCAAGAATAAATTTTTTAAAGGTAACTTTATTGACATGCAAGAATTCAAAAATTATTGTTCCATGAACACTTCCTACTAAAGAATGAACTTCATACAGCCAAAATGCCTGGAGAGACATGTAAATAAGGATGATGGCAAGTATTAAATATATATCTTCCTGTAGAATCAATGCTCTATTATGAGTATAAGGAAAACAGTTTACTACAATATAGTGTGTAATGGCCCCATTTTTTAATAACAATGATACAAATGATACAAAACTATCAAAAATAGGAGGTGGGAAGGAGTACATGAAAAGTTGAATAAGCTTTCTGATTCTTTATAGGTATTACTGGGAATAAAAGACTATTATTTAAAATAAGATGCTGGGGGAAAAGAGTGGAAGAGGTAGAGGTGATTACTAGTGTCAGTTTTGTCCAAAGGGTGGAATAAATGAACAATAGCTTAAAAAGGTTTTTATGTAATAGTATTAGAAAGAACAAGGAGGAGGCAGAGGAGGGGGAGAGGGAAAGGAAAGTGGAGAAAAAAACAAAAACAAAATAAAATAGATGACACAAAATAAAATAGGCTATACGTAATATATAAACATGGCATGTCAGAATTGTCAAGCTCAACAATCATTCTAATGAATGCAAATTTCTTAATTCATCTATTTGAAGAAAAAGAGTATTAGATTGCCCAAAACACAGCTTTTAAGACTATGCTTATATGAGAGACAGACTCAAAGCAAAGAGATTAGAAACGTTTTAAAATTTAGTCCAATGATTATATCAAAAATCTTTCTAGAGAGAGAATATTTTGACATATTGTAGCATATCACACTGAATTTTCCTGTCATATTATATCTCACATGCACAAAATTAAAGTGTTAAAGATGTTTTTGACGGGTTACTGCCAAATCATAGAACAATATATTTAATAAGTATAGCCTTTCATTATGAATTTTCAGTTTATAAAACTGTCTGTTACAGTAGTTTTAAAAAAAATAAATAAATACATTTACCTATTTTTTAAATCAGCAAAATATAGAAAGCTTGTCTACAAATCAAAAATGATGTTTAGAAACATAGCACATGCTTTATAATGGTGATAGCTGTGTAATTATTCTGCCTTGTGTCTATACCGCCCTAATCGAGGGCCAGATATGAGAAAAAATGGCCCTACAGTAAGTTACTCAGTCCTTACCTTATTATTGTATTTCATTCACAGATGATGTTTTGAATTCTTAAAAGGACACGTAGTAACCAAATTTTCTTGTCTTGGTCTCTATTTTTAAGCATGGGCGTTTTGAATATTTTGGGTGATATCACAGTTAATATTGTAGTAAATCTATACTATGGAATAAATCTTATAAAGTTTATTACAATAAATGCAAACATAATTTTAAAAGCATAATATAGTCAATCATCTTCCTCCCTTGTTGAAATCCTTAATTTGGTTTGGCCAACGGAAGTTTTGCTACTCTGCTTTCTCAGATCCTCTATTTTTCATCATTCTCAGTTTGCACAATTATCCTGTTCTGTTCCACAGTCTTTGTTGGAATCATGATTTTCATTTGTATTAAGTGCATAGCAGTCAAATACAATTTGTGCAATTAGTCAAAGTTAAGATAGATGACAACTCATATCTTTGTTAACTCCACGGCTTTAGCTATTGATAGTGCTCTCATTCTGCCGTTGTAAGAACCGTGGGACTCTTGAGTACATGCTCTGTGAGAAAGGCTTTCCTTTCTGAACTTTCTCTTTGCACTGAGTAGTAACACTTAGCTAGCAAAATGGACCACCTTGGTTTTTTGGTTTTTTGGTTTTCAAAAAAAGAATAACTTGTAAATTGAATACTTTAAAAAGGTTCTTCCATTTTTCAGAAGTTTTTGGCTCTGAGTGATTATCAAATGCCTCTATTTCTTCAACCACTTGGGGTTTCACATACCAGGCCCTGTGATACCAACCCCACGTGGACACAAAAGAACTGACGGGAACATAATTACATATATGTTTTCATATATACACATGTAGGAAATTATTTTTGACAGTGAGCTGTTCTCCCAAACCTTAGAATTGAGGATAATAAGAATTGCTTTTGATAGTTAAAATTTAAGTCTGATACATAATGAATCAAAGTGCGAATGTGTAAAAGCAAATTAGAAATAGAGCAACTCTCTGCCTTCAAGACTTGGCTGTCATATAATTTAATATATAAATTTATCTAAAGAAATAATAGGTTCATAGAGAAGGGTGCAATGGGATGAGGTATTTTAAGTTGGGAATTAAAAAAGGATAGCAATACAGACAAATGTCAACTGTTCAAGTAAGCAAGTCCAGGGAAGAGGAAAACCTCTGCAAATGGACTCGGACCTCTAGGCAAAACCAATTTAAATGTTGCCGACTGGAAGAGACAGTAGACAATGAACTTTGGTATTCTATCTTGTTGTGAAAGGGATGCACCAGCCTATCTTATCAGATTCCACTAAAACTTTACTTCTCTAAGTATCTTTTTATCTGATTCCATGTTTATCAAGGAAACTTCTATTTAATTTTGATTTCCCATCTGATTTTTACAGGGAGATGATATGCCAATCAAATATACATTAACATTCTTATTCTCAGGAAAATTATATTTCTAATAGCAAAATTTTAAAGTTCCTTCTGGATATGATTTCACTTAGTATTTAGCTTTACAACAAAGAAATCTATGCGGTTTAGATTTGAGTATTCTAAATCCTGTGATACTTTCTCTTTTAAATTAATAAATAATCATTCTTTTTTGATAACAGTTATCTCTTGAATTGCTGAAGATGAGTATAATCCCAATAGGTGAATGACTATAGTGTATTGATAAAATCAGGATTCTGGGTCTGCAAGGCTGGCCCCTGGTTATAGATCTTGTTAAATTGACCATTCAGTCAATAAATATGCCTCCTATGTATCAAGCAGTGTTCTAAGTGCTTGGGTCACATTAGAGAACAAATCAGACAAAATTCCTTCCCTTGTGGAGCTCAGACTCTAGCATTAATTTATTGATATCCGTGAGGCATCTTCCAAGACAACTTGCTGGTCTTCCCTGAAAAAACTATATACTATATAATCCCTCCCAGCATGCTTAAATCTAGTTAGAATACCTGTCCTGCAAGTGAGCAGGACATACTTAAATACTTAAATAACTCATGGAGAAATATGCCATTTCTATCTCATTTAAGAAGTACCTTTTAGAAGGCACTTAAGGCATTCTGTTTCTTACAAAGGTTTCAGTTTTCCCATTCTCAGGAAATAATTTTTCTTGGAAATTCAAACTCACTTCCCATACATTATGACTCATTATCTCTTTGTAATCAGAGTCATCATCCCTCTATGGGATTAAAAATTCAGCTGTGAAAGCATTGTGGAATTCTCCCTCTCCATCTACTTTAAGGATAACTTGGCTTCTTCACACACCAATATTCTTCCAAAAAGACTCATTTTGGATTTTTCCACAAAGAGAAGAAAGCACAACATTTTATGGGGGAAAATCGCTCTTAGATTTTTACACACATAGAAAACTCTTTCTAATGCCAATAAGAGTTAGCTGCATGCTTGCAGGGCTCCCAGTATCAGACTATTAAAGGGCATTAGCAAGTAATTCTTTCAAGAGTCTTCAGCTCAGACCCACACAAGCACAAAATTCTTTCACAAAATCAGCAACTTGCTAACTATATTATGTGATATTTTAGAACTGAGGCATATTGATTAAATAGATACTAAGTAAAGTTTAAATTTGGACATTTGACCTCGTGTTTATCATTGTGTTTATAAAATAGTCCCAGAAAAGTGGAAGTGTGGTTTTCCTTTTACGTTTAGTCGGTTTCCTTTTCTTCCATCTGTCTATTATGTATTGCTGCTTTTCAGGATTCTGTTCCTAGCTCAAGAATGGGTTCATCCTAATTATTTCCTTGGGTGATCTTATATATTCTAAAGCTTCTAAAAGCCACCCATATGCCCATGACTCTCAACTGCCTAAACTAGGTCAGATGGAGCTATTTAACTTCTTACTGGAAATCTTCACTCAGAGGTACCACAAGCACCTCAAACTCAACATAACTAAGTCTGAATCCAGCAGCTCCTAAATTTACTCCTATTTGGTATCTTCTATCCCATTTAGTAGTTCCACTATCACTCCAGTCACCAACAGGAAGTCATCCTTAATTCTTCAGTAGTTCTCACCACCTCACCTCCCCGGCTAATTCTTCATTAAATCCTATCCATTTATCCCCAAAACTTTGTCCTGTCTTCTCTATCTTCTATGTCCTTTCTATTAACATCCTAGTTCAGCCCTTATCATCTCTCACCTGGATTATTTTAACAGTCTCCTAACTTAGTGTTACTTAAGTGTGATCCAAGGACTACTGCCAGTCTACAGTTTGTTACCAGACTGTGTCAAGATAAGCACAGAAATTGAAAATAAGCGTTTAGAAGCTATCATAGCATTTTTGACATTTTGGAGACCTCCAAAATGTGATGAGTGGATTGGTCCCACTGAACAAGTTTTGGACAATTTCTGGATTGTTGAACTCTATAGTAAATGGTATGTGGTGCAAGCAGAGTACTGGTGATATACAGTATGACCACATATCAGTGCACAACCAATTGGGAACTAAAAACAAATCAACAAAAACTTATCTAACATGTATGGTTTGAGAAGAGCCAGCCACTGATCTACTGCCTTCCTCTTCTGTTCAAAATCCATCCATGGCTCCCAATCAAATCCCAAGCATAAATTCTTAGCCACTCATCATGCAATGCAAGATCCTCCATTATCTGTGATTTTCATCCGTCTATCTCTTCATTGCTTCTTCTCACATACTCTAAGCAACAAAAAATGCCATATTACTTGTGTTCCATGGCAGGCCAAGGGCAGTTTGCAACTTTAAGACTTTGCTCATACATACGTTTCACCCTACATGAAGCCTTCCCTGAAAACCCAATCTGGTTTCGTTTTATCTCTGCTCTCCTCCTGTAACTCGCAGCGTATATGATTGATACTATAAATACCCCACTGGACCATCACTATCTATGTGTCGGTTTCCCTCATTAGAAGGTGAGTTCTTTCAGGCAAGGATTGTGCCCTATTCCTTGTCATTAAGCCCCTGCATTCCAGTGTAGATACTCAGTACAAAGTTGCTAAATTCATGAATTATTAACATATATTAGACAAGAGTTAAGATTCTTGGGTTTGAGGACTACCTCTGTACTAAGGGTAATGTTTCCTTGGGTAGACTTATAAGGTTACTTCTCTGTGTAGGAGTATACTCAAAGGTAAAGACAGGAACTGGACTCAGTGATTTCTAGTATCATGCCAATATAATTTAAGGCTCTATATTTTGAGATTATGAATACACTTTTAAACTATATAGATTTCATTTTTCATTCTTTCTGCAGACCGCCCCTGATTCCTTGAACCTGCAGAACCATTAGTAAGTGAAGAAACTATTGCTCTATAAGCCTTGCAATCACATTAACTCTGCTTTCCAATTTCATTGTTTTGCCTAAAGAGTTCATCTTATACATACACTCCATTCAAAGTAATGATGAATTATTGACAGACTTCCTTACCAAATGGATATTACAGAAATTTAATAAGCTTGAAAACATTGGAAATGTTACAATCCTTTTTGTTTTAAAAACCACACAAGTAGCAAACTTATATTAGACACTTAATAGAAATCCTACCAGTTGTGAAGGTGTGATATATATACATTTAAAATAAAATAATTCCACATAGATATATAAAAGTTATGCAAGTGATAGGCCAATTGAAATTATAAATGTGTTGGGAGTGATGCAGCCAACCCCCCTTTCCTTTCTTCCCTATATCCTTATACACACACACACACACACACACACACACACACACACACACTCTTAGGGACACCTTTCACCTTCCTACCTTACAAATGACCACCCAGATGCAGTATTGGTTACCTAATGGTAATTCAGTAACACAACACTCTCATGTCATGTCTCAGGCCATACAGTGTGTGAAAGCATTATTTAGCACCCACATACATTAAATTTTTAAAGTATCCCCTGGATATGATCCAAGACTTATCTCATCAACACTTAACACCCCAGCCACAGAATGAAGAGGCAAGAGGGTGGAACATCATGCTGAAATCAGAACTGGAGGAGAGACTGAATTGACGTGAAGGAGGAACCAGTTTCATAACTACTCAGTGGCCACAATTAGTCTCCCAGTCTACACACGTGCTGAGCTGCAGATGCCTCAGAAGCCCCAGCCAATGGACAAGTGTGCATATCTCCTCAAAGCACTTTCAGCCTGTGATTGTTAGAAGAAGAAAATTTTAGGGAGAGTGAGTGTAAAAGGAATTGGGGATGGGAGGAACCTACAGCTGCTTGAGAGAAAAAGGGAAAAGATGAAGGTAGAGCAGGGGTTGGGTTGCTAACACTAGACAGCTGCATTTTCTGAGAAGGGAAGTAGGAAACCTTCCTTTCAAGCCTTTCAGGATTAAGAGGTTTGCTACAAAAGCAGATTCAACTTTGAAGATATTGAATAGGAATTGGTTGCGACAAGAAATAGGAAAAAAGCAAGATTTTCAGCATATTCAAAAGCACATAATATTTTGCTCTTTAAAGATATATTTTTCTCCAAAGTATACACATTTAACTTTTTAGTTTAAATGTCCAAGACTAATGAGAACAATGCTCACTTATAAACTAGAAAGAGTTTTGAAAGATTATCAAAGTTGCTATAAAAAAAGGGCTTGTGAGTCGCCCTTGCTTGCTCTTCGTGCGGAATCGATATCAAGAGATTTCGGAAGCATAATTTTTGCTACTAGGGCAGCTGGTGATCGTTGGTCCTGGTCCCCCACCCCCCGAAAAAAAAGAGTTGCTGTGACTGGTATTCTTTCAGGACACTTAAAAATGTACTACATATTTATGACTTTTAGGGATATTTATTAAGTGTTAGTGACAGTGTGAGAACTAGAGATAAGATGATGAACAAGATGGCCTGGCCCTGATAACTTTTATAGTCCACTGAGGAATAGCGGCAAAAAAGCAATCACAATAAACTGTTATAAGTGTCATGGTAGGGAGGTAATGTGTTGTAAAAGACATAGCAGGAACTCCTGACACAGTGTAAAAGTGACAGGAAAATTAAATCAAGTAGCATTTTTTCCTAAAATTATGGAGTATGAATAGTAATCACTCAATGAAAAATGAGAGCAAACCGTTTTCTGTTGCTATAGTTGTTTTGTTTTTAAGTATTAAAGGATAATTGGCCAGAGACAAGACACAAGTGGGGGAGAAAACAAAACCGAGACAGACAGACTGATTACTATGACTAGAGTGTGGATGGCCAGGTGGGGCAGAGCATGAGGGAAGTCTGGAGAGGAAAACAGAGAAGCAGGGTATAACCGTTGGCCAATTTGATGTAATTATGAATTCCAAAAATATAAGTAGATCATGCTTGTAAACTGATCTGTTAATCTGGGCATGGTTAGGTTATGATTAGGGCATTGAGCCCCACCCCTTGGTGGGTGGCGAATCAAATATAAAAGGCATGGCAAGAACAGTTTTGAGAAGCAGTCTTTGAGAAGCAGCTTTGATGATGGAAAGAAGGCCCCAGGAGAAGAGAAGCGAACCGTTCACCTGATCGCCTACAACTGACCTTGTGGAGGAAACAGGAGCTAAGCCTGGAGAGAAACGCAGCCCCAGGAAGAGAGGAACCCAAGAAGCCTGAACCCTGGGCAAATGTCGGCAGCTGTCTTGCTCCAACACGTGACAATGGACTTTGGTGAGGGAAGAAACTTATGCTTTACGGCCTGGTAACTGTGGACTTCTACCCCAAATAAATACCCTTTATAAAGACCAACCCATTTTTGGTATTTCACATTAGCACTCCTTTGGCTGACTGGCCTATCAGGTGAGTGACCATATAATTATGATATTAACTGTGATTCTTCTGTGAATGAATGGATTATTAATAATCATGCCAGGACATGGGCATGAACAAAGAGATGTGATCATTCTATTTAAAGCTATAGAATGGATTTAAAACTGAAGGATAGTTTGCTTATAATTGCATTTTTAAAACTTGATTTTTAATGGAGAATGGTTTGAAGAAAAACAAGGAAGTGGAGGTAGGAAGAATTAGAACTTTTGGGGCAAAGGGAATGGACTGGGGAAATATTAGAATTCCAGGACCCTTCTCAGGTTTCTGAGCAACTGAGTGGATGGTGATGACTTTTATTGAGATTAGGAACATTGGGGAAGAATCCAAATTTGGAAAAGGGGTTAGAGGGTATTCGGCTTGTTCTTCCATGTAGAGTTTGAGGGGTCTGGGAAAATTTCAAGAAGAAATATTAGACAGATTTAGACATCAGGAGATGTAAAAGTGAGGATCCTTGACAAATGGTTGTAAGAGTCAAGGAATGGTATTTTTGTTTTGTTTTTAAAACTTTATTTTTAAAGAAGTTTTAGGTTACAGAAAAGTTACATTGAAAATATAAGGGATTCCCATATACCCCACTCCTCCCCTTCACATTTCCCCCTATTAATAACATCTTATATTAGTGTGGAACATTTGTTACAATTGATGAACAAATATTGAAGCATTGTTACTAACCATGGTCTATGGTTTATATTATGGTTTACACTTTGCACTGTACAATTGTATAGGTTTTGACAAAATGTATAGTGGCCTGTATCCATCATTGCAATGTCATTTAGAACAATTCTGGTGGCCTAAATATGCCCTATACTCCACCTAATCTTCTGTCCCCCTCCCCTCAGAACCTCTGTTAACCACTGTCTTTATATTAATGTTACAAGTTCTTCCATTACTACAATACAATAACTACTTTGGTCCATGGTTGCATTCCCCCCGTTATATTTGTTCATTCCTCAATCTTGAGGATTTGGGGATGGTGATGCCAGCTCTGCTTCAGATTGAGAGGGGGCTTAGAATTTATGGGACAGTTGGAAGGAACTGTTTTGCTTGCAGGTGTAGATACTCTTTGCTTTTTGGGATGGGGCTTGTCTATCATCATTTTGTTAGTTGTACGGGGCAAGTCCGAAGAACTTGAAAGTAGAGGTTGGCTGCAACTCTGCTGAGATTCAGGAGGAATGGTGTTTTTAAAGAAGAAAATATAGAGGCGATAAGAGGGCCTTGGACAGAGCATCTCCAACGTTTAATAGCTGAGTAAAAAAGCAAGACTGGCAAAGGAGGCTAAGAAAGAGTGCCAAAGAGGTAGGAGTGTGCAAAATGCTCAAAGAGAGGTGAAGTGAAATAGCAGCATAATTATACAATTGATTCACTCATGAACAGGTCTTTCAGGTTGCCATATATTTTTTCTATTTTCTCTTTTTATTTTCTCCTATATAGATTGCTTTGTTTTACTTTATCTTTTGCATTGATTAGTCAGAAATTTATTGTGATTTAATTCTATTAATAGTAACAGTATTGCATGCAAATATGCATAATTGCCACTTATTTAATTATTAAATAAAAAGTAAAATAATTTTAACTCCATTTTGTTAAGCAAAGACTATAACTTTTGAGTGTGTGTGTGTGTGCACATGTGTGTGTGTTTTGGTATGTGTTTCTTCCTTCCTTTTGCTTGTCTTAGTTTATTTAATCTAGAATTGCAAATCCTATATATATATATGCCTACTAAATTGCCTGTTATCAATATTAATATCATCTCCGTTGTATTCTATTTTGATAGCATATAACAATTATTAGGCATCTAATCAAACTCTCTCTCAAAAATAATTATTTTATTTCCTTTTACCTTCTGTAAACTGACAGATGTGGATATAAATATTAACTCCTGTTATCTGCTTGAACAACCAGATAAATTTTATATGGTGCTTTCTAAAAATGGAAAGTTTCTGACACTGGCTAGTGTTCAGAAAGTGTTTATTTTCTCCCCTTCACCTTTTTTTTTTTCCATTAGTTTGTTTTTACTTTCAGTGTATTTCTGCTGTGATACCTTAATTCTTGAGTTCTGCTCTTTTCTTCCTTCTGGATGCTAACAAATTCTTTAATCTTGAAATGTAACCACTTTACAGGGTTTTCTTGTGTTATTGAGCTAGGTATGCTAGTTTTGCTTGAACATTTTTGAGACCTCTAGACCTTCCACATTAGTTCTTTTTGGCATCAGCAAGGTTCTCTTTACCCATACAATGGATTGTTGTTTCTAACTCATTTGCATTGTTTTTAGGTATCATGAATTTTTGTGTTACCTGGATTTTTATGATTTGCCTTCTATTATTTTCTCTTGCATCATTTTCTATTTATTTACATATTTCCTTCTCATTTGGTAGTATTTTCCGAATTTGTTTTCTTTATTGGCACTTACCTGCAATGTGGTGTGACTATTAGTATTTCCAAGGTACATTTACATTTGGTCTCTACTATTTTTTATTTATTTATTTATTTAATTGACCTTTATAGGCGAGACTAGGAGAAGAACGTTTAGGGAGTTCTTACCTAACACCTCTAATTTCTTTGTGAACTAGGAGACAGGATACCTGCTGAGAATGAAGACAGGCAAGCATGGATAGAGAGTCTGAGATGATTAGAGAAGTAATGATCCAGTTTTAGAGAAGAATGGCAAAGAGAATTAACCAAGACAAGAAAAAAAACTGAGCAAATAAAATATTTGGCTAAAACTGAAAACCATAAACTTGTGGTTTCTGCCCTCAGGGAACATAAAATCCAGTTGTGGAAAATGAGAATTACTCAAACCATTTCAACCCAAACAATGTACAATGTACATAATTGTGAATAAGCAATACAGATAGGTTTATGACTCTTATTTTTTACTTTTTGATGATAGTCAAACATTCCCAACTATACGAGAAACATTTCTTTCTTTCATCAAAGTCTAAAAACAAAAGTAAGCATAATCATGTCTTCCTATCAGTCCACCCATTTTCTGATGTTTTCTTAGAATCTTACCACATATAATTGGATGAGAAATATATGTATATTATTCTATATCTTACAAATTTTAAAGTATAGACTCCGCACTAATTTTGTCTCTGCATCCCAAATACCTTTAGCTTGTAATCTTAAAATTTAAGGCATAAGAAAATATGAAGAAAATGACTTCTTAAATATCTAGTTATTTCCAAATAACACTGTGTATATTTGTGATAGCTATTTTATCTGAGCTTTTTAGTTTATATCTAGGAAATGCTACAGAAACAATTATAAAAACTAGAGCTATGGATCTTTAATTGTGGATTATAATATTTATATTGAAATAATAAAGATTTAAAGAACTGTACCATAAAATTATTATATGTACAAAAATATATATTATAAAGGGAAATTGGTATGTTAATTATTGAGAATAAAGTATTATTAATTTCCTGATATCCTTTGAGTATAGTTAAAGATTACCAGCAAGCATGAAAAGAAAATTTAGTCAATAATGTGCTTTTTTGCACATTAAGTTAAGGAAAAACTAAAGAGCTTAGAGATTTATGACTCCTGTAGATCAAAAACCTGGGGAATGAAGAAACAGGAAAAAAATGCCACAAACGAATGAATTTTTGACAGAATAGAATGACACCATGGATTTAAGCCTCAAATTGTAGGCCTCAAATTGTAGCTATTCTGGAGTCTGTCTACTGGGCCATGTAGAAATTATGATTGTCACTAGCAAATCTCAAAAACAGGTATGACAATCTATCAAGAAAAAATAGAAAATCCTTAACAATGCCTTGCACATTTACCATCCATGTGGTGGGATTACTGGAAAAACATTTTAGCTTTTTTTTTAAAGGAGTCTTTTCCACCACGACCTTGGACATATTTAAATAGATTCAAAATATTTAAAAAGAATCACAGATGAAATCTATTTAGAGCCTCTTGGAAATCTATTTGATGCTCAGCTTCACTCTACCTCTTTCCCATGTTCTGCCTTGGAGACCCTGGGGAGGCAGCAGGGATGTGGTAAAGGGTAAAAAATTCCTAGATTACACAGTGAAAGTGGCTTGTTTTAATCCTTTTAAATGACCAAAGACTCTGAGCAGGCCACAAGACTAGTTCACAGAATCTGAAGCATTTTTTCCCAAAAATATAAGTCATTCCAGCAGTTAAAGAGATTTTGTTCGAAGGAGTCTCGTCTTTTAATAAGTATCCAAGGCTTCTTGGAGCATGTAACAAATTCTTTTTCCTAAGGACAAGTTGCCTAATTTCACATGCTTATAATAGTTAACTTTGCTCTTGCCTTATATTTTCTTCCTGAGTACTCCTGTGAATAGTCATCCCTCACATATAACTAAACGGAAGGTTCAGCTTCACACTTTACATAAAATAACTTAGGAAAGTTGTCTTCAATCATGAATCTTGACAACAATTTCTACAACTTAATTTTTAATTATAATTAAATAATTATCCTAATATTCCACTTGTCACCAAGACTCCATTAATTGAATGGCACTCTTCTGTTTTCTTAACCTTCCCAGTTACATTTCTGAGAGAGTTTTCTGTTCATGTTTTTTGAGGTGAGTAGGCAATTTACTGGGCTGTTTTATGTTTTCTTTTGTTTAATCTAATTTAAGACAAAACATATTTCTGGAATGGACTATTGCAAAGGAATTGTGTTAAAAGCAAAGTATCTAATAACTTCTTCAATGCCTATGCAACAGCTCACTATTAAAACATTTGACCAGGGTATTAAAATGACATACAGAGTGATGTTTATTGCTCTGGGGTAAAAAGCCCTGCCTGTTGTTTTTCCAGAAACTCTGTTTCCTCTCAATGTATGCTTGGATTTTCTCCCTGATATGATTTCCATTCCTTGAGCCCAGGCCTCCTAGATACACCAGCCACGATCCACCCGCTTCTTGTCATATGTACATCAAACAATGCAAGAATCGTTAGAGTATATTATTTTAAAAAACAGGTCTGGTACTTTCTTGGCTCTTTTGTAACTGTTATTATTGGAATTTTTACAATTTTATGGAATTCAATGGGACCCTACAATTTCCTTGAGTGTAGGATTTCTTCTTTCCTGTGTTTTTATGCCACAAAACTGAGTTTCAAAGAGAAACACGAGAAACACTCTTCTTTCTGGAAGAAATAAAAAGGCCTCAGCAAATTCCTAATCTAATTAACATCTTTAACAACTTGGACAATAAATTGACTGCAACTGCTCTTGAAGCTCTGTGCCACCTTGTTAAGCTCCTTTCCAAGACTGCTATAAATCAAAGGAGAAATGCTAAGGTCGTTGCACATGTTTGTTGCTTGTTCCAATGTGAAAGGCTGATTGCTTTACCAACTGCTCATTTAGGCTGGATATTTTTTTAGACTTGTTTAGGAGCTCAGGTTTGAAAAAGAGACCCTTCTTACACACAGGATTATATTTTGGCTCCAATTTCTTAAGCCAAAGTCTAATAACTTGGTCATTTAGCTTCCTATAGATTATGCCTATTTTTTTCCAAAGAGAATGATGGAAAAATTAAGATTTATGAAGAAGGATGCACAACACCCTAGATACTTGATCAGAAAGTATGCCATGGTATTGAAATTCTACAGTTCCTTTTTTATCATGAATACTGATGAGATACCTGTTGGGGATCTCCATAGTTGTGATAATGGCATTCCTTCAAATCACTGGGCTATCATTTATATTAAGTCCATATTTTATTTCTTAATTTCAAGCTGAATCTAATACACAACTGAAATATAAATGCAAAAGCAACTACTGGTTAGTCATTTGAATATGAAGCTGGTCCATTTGAACACACTACATCGTTCATACATTTAATACAAGGGTGGACTTAGCTGAATGAACTTTATGTCGTTAGTCCAGCTCATTTGTAGAGTACACACATAGTACATGATATGTACATGGCCAAGACCATGGGACTTTAACCAATTTTTTTATATACCTCAAATTAGTGAGTTACTTAAGGATAGATCTTAACCTGGTATTTAAAATAAAAAAGGATTAGTTATTTTAAAGTTTAACTCACAAATACTTTTAGCTACTGTCTCACAGTATTAAATCAGCAAGTAACTTAGGTGGAATAAAAAAATAGTCAATTGTTTTGCATGTGACAAAGAATAACAGGGAAAGGATTTTTGGTCTACAGTAATTAAAAAAGGGGAAATAAAGAAAAATAAGAAATATATTCTATCTCATTAGTAATTAAAGAAGGACAAATAATGACATCTTTGAACAATCATTTTACAGTTATTTAGTTACAAAGACATATAAATGGTAATAAACAATGCCAGTGAAGTTGGTATTTTCATATACTGTTTATGGTATTAATAAAAGATGTAATTTTTTGGAATCTAATTTCACAAAATATGTATATAACCAATACCATAATATAGTAATCCTATATCTGGCTATCTATCATATGGAAATAACAAAAGATGTTTGGAAAAGCAGTATTACAATTGTTAAAAATAAAAAACAACGTCTGATGATAATCAGATGGGTAAATAAATTATGCTACATCAAAAACTTGGCATATTATACAACCATTAAAATGATGGTTATAAATATTGTATACTAACATGGAAAAAAGTTTAGAATGAGTATTAGGGGAAGCCAAAGCAGGATGAAAATTCCATGTACACTATAATTACGATTATTTAAAAATATGTATGTAAAAAAAGATGGGGAAAATATTACTAAATAATGATAACTGCTGTTGTGGGGTAGTGTTTTATGGATATTTTTCCTTTTCTGCTTTCCAGACATTTTTGTAATGTGGTTATACTCCCATTAGTTTTATAATATTTATTAAATAACCAAGCATGGTAATTTATATTGGATGGGTAAACAGCATCTCAATGAACATAGCTATTTGGAGGAAATGGTGTCTGTCCAACACCCCAGTATTCCATAAGTCTGCCTTTGTTTCTAAACTGTTTTGATGATACACAGAGGGAGAGAGAAAATATTAAAAATAAATGAGGCCAAGCCTACTTGTCATTTTAGGAAAGGTTGATGTGCCATGAGAATAAGTTGTTCATAACTGCTGGAGATTTCACAGACCGATTCAATTGAATTTGTTTCTACATCTTCAGAAAGGAGGCTAGAAAATATTTTGTAAAAATACACTTTCAGAAAGTGTCTTATAGGATATGGATTGAATCTTGTGAAAAGTCTGATGTTTAAAACGGGAGGTAAGTCAGCCAAGGGGCAGTCTGTGAAACACCACAGCTGAGAGGTTTTTTCAGTATAATTTCACAAGCCTTCAAAATTAGCATTTACCCTTTGGGATTAGACCTGAGGGATGGAATCTACTGCGTTTGTGCTGTCCAGATGAGCTCCTTGTTTGTTGATAAGTTTTGATGGAATGTAATTTCTAAATTTGAGGTTACCAGATACCTGCAGTTTTGGAGGAAAGCCTTGATTTGCTCCCTCATCCCCAGCTGCATCCTAACTCTGGACGTAAGCCTAGTTGGGAGGACTGACTTGGATAATTTGGCCACCCCTGGGGGAATAAAGGATTAAGCTCTCCTTGACTTTCTTTTTGGAACCACATATCTGGTGGAATATTTGCTTCATGCGTTCATGCATAATTACATAAATGAACATAATGAATACAAGGATGGACCTTATTTTCCTTTTCTCTTTCTGTGCTCTCTAATATTTCACTTTCTTATATTTTCTCTAGATGAGAGTGATTAGGTCTGAAATGCCAGTTTTTGTCAAAAATTCAAGGTAAAATGCATGATCTGACAAGTTTGAAAATACAGCTGTTTGAAGAGCAAGGTAGTTTCATTTCTATACCAAACAAAAGAGATCAATGGAACTGTTCCAGCTCTTCTCACTCCAGAATGGAAGGCATATGCATCTATGAAAGTGCACATTTTTTACACTGAGTGAATCAGAACAATCATATAAATCAGAACAGTTTTCTAATGTCTCAAATTCTAGGAAATTTAAGGATATGGAGCAAGGTGTCAAGATCCTGTAAGACCTGGAGAATAGTCATGGTAAACTTATCCCAGATTGGCTTTGCCAATTGCCCAGCAGCAGCTGGAGAGGACAACTTCTAATACTGGGAAGACTTAGGGAAACTGCATCTGAATTAGAAGTCATAGGCAAGACCTAGGCTCCTAAATGGTTTGTTTTTGTTTGTTTGTTTAGTTTTGTTTTTGTTTGTTTGTTTGTTTTTACAGAAAACTCCCTGAGCAGTTTCATCTGGTTTATTACAAAAACTTCCTCGGCTGAGTACTTCAGTAAAGATTTTGCCTATGTTCACACATACTTTTTGCCATGATATGTTTTACATAACTACTAACTTCTAAACAAAAAGCGAAATGAACTACTTTTCTTGTTTGGACACAATCAAATAATACTATGATGTTTGCAATTCCTTTATCCTCCTTATCGTCTTAAACTGTTACAAATATCATTAGTAGCCATGAATTTGCCCAACTTAAAAATGTAGTATATTTCCTAACTGCTTCAGAAGCAGTTAATTGTGCTGAAATAAATTTCTCTCCATTCTCCCCGTGTGTGAAGTATGTAGGGTGTGTTTTGTTTTCACTTGTGCCTTTTTTGATATGGAATTCTTATTTTAATGTCCTTAAATTCTTTATTTATGCTATGTTTCCCTGTTCAGTGCTTTGCGGTTAAAAATAATCTCGTTACATTTGTCTCACTTGCTACTCTTCAGGCAATCTTTAGTATGCTTTGCAGCATCTGTTTAAAACTTTTGTCTTTATTAATCAAGTCACTTAGCACCTTGTATTTGTGGTGTGTTTGCTAGTTTGTCTATTTAGACTAGAGAATTAAAAATATCACTGATATCAGTATTTATCAATAATAACTTCATGGGGGATTTGATTGCTTTCCTCCAAGAAAGATTACTGGGGAAAAAAGGCTTTGTTTCCCATTGCTTCCATTTAGTGTGTTTACTGATTAACATCAAAGAGACAAGAAGAAAAAAGGAGCTAGTTTGAAAGAAATAGTATCTATGAAATTGATAAATCTATTTACCTATTCCTCTTAATTTCTTCTCTGACAGGCTTATCTATTTGTATCTCTAGCACAAAATTTTGTGCTAAAATATTTTGTAAATATATATTTGATTGGAATGAAATGAATCTATCAGCACATCATTGGTACTTAAAACCATGTATAAAATTTCATAAAAGATAAATTAAAATTTTCAGATTTTCCTTTGCAAATGATACCCAAACATGTAATTTCATGAGAATCTGGGAATGCACTCAACAATGAATTTGGTCATAAAGTATGTAATTTATTGGTCATCACTAAGCAAACAGTTGAGACATTAAATCACTTTATAAATATACACAGCAACAAACCATGTTTATCTCTAGTTTCCATGAATTGGTCATCCAAACAAAGATCTGTCTGAAATATTTTGTTTCTTAACATGTAAACTTGAAGTCTTGAGCACTGCAATTATTCCCACTGAGAGTTCCTAGAGCTGTGAGGTAAATGAGGGAATTGTTAAATAATCTAATTTAGTAAGGACTTAAAATAACTGTTTTTAAAGAATGGCTTGGCCATACAAAAAAGACCACTTTTTGTTTGATTCCTTTTATATGAAATGTCCAGGAAAAGCCAATTTATAGATACAGAAAATAGATTAGTGGCTGTCCTGGGGCTGGGGTGGGAACAGGGATTAACTGAAAATGGGCACAAGGGATCTTACTGAAGTCATGGAAATGTTCTAAAATATGATCATGGTGATGGTTACGCTACTTGGTAAATTTACTAAGCATAACTAAAATATATATGTATATATATGAACATCTTGATAAAAATGTTTTCAAGTCTTATGTTATTTCAAAGACTCTTCAATAAAAAGTACTCCGTTTAAGTTTCCTATTCTAGATGTCATTTTTTTCTCCCTGTAGAGGATCACAGAATTCTGGACACTTGCTGTGCCTTCCCATAATTGGGGAGGGACATGCATGCCTTATCATCCAATTTTAATGACATTACTACAGAGCTCAGATAATGACAGATACCCAAATGTTCTTTGGAAGGGAATGTCAAATTTATGCAGGCATGTCAATCATGACCATCGTCATCACAGCTCTCTATCCTCAGACCTTATCCTGGTCTCATGCACATGGTAAGTTGCGTGAATGAATGAAGGACTGCATGAATGTATGGCCCCCAAAAAAGTCAGAATCTTTTCATAAATGTAAGAAGCTGTCTTAGTACAGGATCTGCTATTCATTCTGGTACTTCACAGTTGTTTAAGATTAACACACAACACAAACATTTGCAACCAAAGATTATTTTATCTGTACCCGAAATGTTATGAGATATTATTTTTCTTCTCTCTCAACCATTAAATATTCCCCTCTTGGGGGGCGGCAGATAAAAATAGGTATAATATTACACCAGCCTACTAGAATACAACGTAAAAACATTTTACTATCATGGAGAGTAGGGGTTAGTGCGCATTCTGGTTTATTCATCAAAAAAGTTGGAAAGGCCCACTTCCATTCCAGCTTTGACAGTGAAAAATTTTCAGGAACAAAATCAGGGAAAGTCGGAGTGCCTTAAGGAATTTATGGATCAAATAAAGACATTTGTTATAAAAAATACATTAATTCTTTATAACATGAGTTTGACTTATGATAGTCAAATCTACTGAACCAAAATGATATATGTAACTCAGTCACAGAGTGCTAATTTCATAGTCCCTTTCTTTCCCCCAGGTGTTCCTGCAGAGGTGTTAGGGGTAATTAACTGCCATTTTTCTCAGTAATTCAGAATCTGCAATGAATCAAAAACTTGTGTGTGAGTGATTGTAGAAAATGGCAACACTTAGTTTACTCTGTAGCACATTCTTATTCTGGTTGTTTAATGTTGGGAGCAGTTATCTCAGAATTTACTATGCATGACTATTAGACAAATAGTTTTTCTTACTTTATACCAACTATAAACCCATTTATACTCACTCACACACATACATACATCATGTACTCACATGCACCCACATACAAACATGCATATATATTGACACATCAAAATAACTGCATAGTATTAGTTACTGCTATTTTAGTAAAAAAGATAATTGATTAAAATTGCAGTTGTATGTTCAAAATAAGAGCCTCTCTTTCGAACACACAATTATATTTCATTGCTCCATCATTTACAAATGGGTATCTTTCGAGAAAATTATGATTTTCCATCATACATAACTATAGAATTGTAGTAAATAAAGAATGCAGCTCTTCATTTTATGCAAATACTATAGAGAAAATTGAGACATCATCATAAGTTGGTAGTCTGTGACAGTGATACAAAAACCTATACCAGTTTCTCAACTGAGAACATGAATAATGGCACCTGTTGCAATGAATCTAGTTGAAAATTTACTTCTAGAAATAGATCCAAAATTGTAAGCTCAATGCTCAGCTCATTAGCATATTGCCTGTGAAGGCTGCTAGGAATCAGTTCCTACTTGCTTTCTGTAGCTTTGATCCTGTGGCAGAGGTAGTAAAACCATGAGTTTAGTTCTTAAAGCCAAGTTCGAGCCCCTTATTTGTAATCAAAGCCTGCCCTGGAGGCTAAATGTGTATACCTTGGCGGCCAGAACCACAGAGGAGTTGCCATATGTTTTTCACCTTGGAAAATTCTAGCAGCAGTTTCCACTGGGTGCTGTGTTTTTGTTTAAGAGGTTGATGATAAGGAGACTGTGCAACCACTTCCATGACCCAACTCACCCTGTGCCTAAGCAGTGCTTTCTTGTGGTAGAGCCAATCCAGCACTATAGAAATTTGTACCTCCTCTCTACTCCTGATGGATTGAAGTACACCTAGGAAAGCACATTGGACCCAGAAGACAACTTTTCAACCCAATGCATTTTTAGGACCTTCAGAAATCATCTGTTAAATTCAGCAATTTTGAATAATTCCTTAACAACCTATTGGTTAATGCCTCTTCCCCACTACAATGGATGCTCCATAAGGAACAGGCCTTATTCCCAAGGCTCCTTATTCCCAGGCTCCAAAAGAAAATCTTTCTTTTCATTTGCCATAATACACACAGTACCCAGCCTAGCTTAGTGCCTGGTAGGAAATTGATCATTTGTTGAAATGAAAGAAAAATTATAAAATGTAGTTGTGTGAATAGGCAATTAATGTTACTCAGTCACAAACTCACAAACTCCCTGGCTTGGTATAAATGATACCTGAAGCCCACCCATGTAGTAAGGACATTTTCTCTCTGCTGTATACATTTGATGGTATTTGTATTTCCAGCCACACCCAACGTGTCTACGTAATCTTCAAAAGAGTGTCTGTGGTATCAAAATTTCTGAAAAATTTCAATTTATCTGTTTGACTCAGTGTTAAAGAATTTTTTTCTAAGATTTTTTTTTTTTTTTAGGGTGGGGGGAAGAAGTAAGAACTGACTTTTCTTCAATATTGTCCTCAGTCCTGCATTTTAGATCTATAAGTCTTCAATTATCCAAACAGTTGAGACTCTGGTCTGCTAGATCTCAACTTATCCTTGGTGCAAGCAACCCTATGCCTGCAGCTTGCATGGGCCAGCCAATCTTTGAAGGATTATGCCCACATGAAGTAGTGGTCCTCATTTACCCTTCTGTGTCTGCCTGCTAAAATGGCAAAACTTTTTGTAAAGTGAACATGAATTTTGGATGTGTATACCCTTAGGGAAGAGATTTCCTCACTCTTGATTTCTGCCTAGGTGAACAATGGCTCTCAAATCTGAGAATTGTTGTTCTGAAGATTTATTTGACGTTTGGTCAGTACAGACACAGTCTCCGACACTGAATAAAACATAGGAGGCGACATGCTTTGCTTTCCCACTGGACTCAAAGTTGAGATAATTATGGTTTTGGGTTTTGTGCATGTTTGGAATTTAAAACTGTTGCCTTGTCAGTGTGTTGATTTTATGGTCAGTCTCAAGAGTAAGTAGATTTCAAAAACAGCCAGTTAAGAGGAGAGTTGGCTTACTGTTAGGTAGAAGTATCTGGATAATAGTAGTATCCGTCCCACAAGATGGTTCTGAAAAGAGGGTTATAATTGACTTAAGCCATTTTTTGCTGCTTATTCTTTTAAACATGTGGCTGGAAATCCTCTTCTGGTCTCTTAGCTCAAATGCTCAAACATATTCTTTAACAGTCATGCAGCCTAGTCCAACACAAAGAAAATATTGTACTTCATCACTTGCCTAGGTTTTCCTACAAGATCAAAAGTGAAAGCTATTTCCATTTGAATTGGAAATTTACAGTAAATGTTTTCTTATAGACCTTTAACTTTCCTCTGTGCATTGTAAGAAAGGCAGAAAGTAAAATTGGTTTGTGTCCCCTTAAAGAAGTAAAAATGGAATAAGAAATATTTTTCTGAAAATGTCACAAGCTAATCTCAAAGAGGCATTCAAACTGTTCAGGGGCATAAGGGACAGTACTTAGAGATGGGAAATAGGATTTAGGAATATACTAAAATCTTACGCACTGAGAGTTTGCGATACTTTCAACAAGGGCTTGGCCTCAGTTTAGCTCAGGTTGATTTATAAAGAAAGTTTGTAAATCATCTAGTAGCATAAAAACATTTACAAAGGGTGTTTATGTGACTTTAGAGGATGAAGTGACTCCAATATCTCTGAAATGTGTCAGAAGTGACATTTCCATAGCAACAATTAATATGAAAATGCAAATCATTCCTCAGGAGAGTTTTATTAGGCAAAGTTTTGTTGTCTAATTCAAATTTGTAAGGAAAGGAAAGGAACAGAAACCAATTTTTCCCCCTCAATTAAGAATTTGCATCAGAAGGGTATATCTTCTATTATCCCCCTCACCTCTTCTTTATTTATAGGTCCCACCACAGCCCCAAGCAAAAGGCAGAAAAAGATGAGGGCCATATACCTGTTTTGTCATTCATCACACTGAGCCCAGAAAAACGTAATGATATGCATTGAGGAAAGGAGACATGAGAATGTTGCATCATTCTGTTGTCTCTCACATAGATTTAGGAAAATTTGAGGGAATCTAGATCTGGGAGAGAGTCCCAGGAGGTTGACTATGGCTGCTGAGGATGGGGATATGGTGAGAGAGACAGGACACAGCGATGGATATGAACACGGAGGGTTTAGGGTCTGGGAAACCCATCCAGAAATTTGGGAGCCCTCAATGTGTACCCCTGGAATGGGTGGGTGAAGGAGGTGGGCACAGTAAAAATGTGAATGGGCCAAGCTTGGAAAGACAGAAGTCCACAGTATCTGCAGAGAAAAAACAGAGTAAGCAAGGCACATTCAAAGTTGGGAGAGGCCACCACAGACCCTTAGCCTGAAACTGTGTCTTTGATCTTGTCTTGGCCCAGGGACCATGTACACTCTGAATTATGCCAAGAGCAAGTTCTGCAGGATCATTTGCCTAGGCCACACGTGGCTGGGCACATAGAGAGTCAGGAGATGTTATAGTCTTCACTACAACAGGGCAGCTCAAAACAACAATTCCTTTCTGCTGACATGCAGAGGGCAGGAGTCAGTCCAGAATTTTCTGTCCTGCTCTAGGAACAGTGTGATAGGCTGGGCTTGATGAAGCTGCTCACTTAAGACCATTTAGTGGAACACTGAGCAATTGTACCTGAAGAGGCATGGTCTGCCTGGTTATTGCTGAGGAATTGGCAAAGGGCATCTTTGAAAGGACAGGCTATTATAAATGTTGAGAACTTATCAGTATCTGCAGACATTGGTGCCAGCTCTTCTATGTGCCTTCTTGATAATTGTTCTTGACAGTATTTGCTTCCTGTTCTTTATCTCGAAATGTATCTTGCTTTTAAAATGGTGCAATTTTTCTAGAAATTCTAGATTTTCTGGTCACTTCAAGGATGAAAAAGCAGATCTGGAAGGAACAGAGAAATGTGAATGTATATTGAAATGTTCCTAACTGTACATTTGAGTGTTTCACAGGAAACTGCCTTCTACCAACAGGGCCAACACTCAACAATATGACAGGGCTGTGAGATGGTGGAATCTCAGTATGAAAGACTGAGCTGCAGCCTCCTTGAGATCTAATCTTATTAATAATCTAATGAAGCCAGGAAGCCTCAGTAGGCCTAAATGTTGTTCAGGTCCCGTATGAAATGTTATGGAGAAAACTGACAGTAAAACTGGCTTTAGTGGTATAGGCAGTACCCCAGAAAGCCTTCTCTGGCGTCTCAGGGACATGAGACCTATCCCCAGTGTAGGTACATGATCTCCATTGGTTCACCAGGGCCACGTTGGCTGAGATAAAGAGTCCCCAGGAGAAATGAGACAAGCCCTACCATCCCTAGAGGCTACCCCAGGCTGGGGCTAAGGAGGATGTTTGATGCTAGGGCAGAAGGCTGAGAAAACTCAGGTGAAATAACTCAGAGGACATTGAAAATGGAGGGCTTCTCTCCTCTCTCCATGCCTTTTTCTTCCTTGAAGGATTCTGGTAATCTCATTATGAATATCCACTTCTGATTTTATTTAAATAAATTCTGCCCTGATGTCCTCGCCCTGGCAAAATGCCAATGAGCCGTGGCTGAAAAGAGCAGCATGTGAGCTGCGGCAGGGACGGGGACCCACGCTGGAGCCAGGAGGGAGGAGGAGAAGAGTGAAGGTGGCCTGAAATGAAAATAGCTGGAACGCAAGGGCTGGGTTTTCACCCTCTCCTATGAGCCACTTCCCTAGGAGGTTCACTTCAAAGATGGAGCAAAGCCTGCTGTCTCTCCTGCAGCCTTTCCAAACTGCTGGTGGCCGTGGTGTGTTCTGAGGATGACTCAGTGTCTCCCCTGCTCAGGACCTTCTCTTTCAAGAGGGTTGGAGATACAGGCAGAGGTGTTGGGGCCAAGTCGGACTTTCTCTTGTTCCAGGCAAGGCTAAAGGGGAGGGAGAATAGCTTTCAGAAAAAGGAGAGAAATGCCAGGAAGAGAGAAAAATTTGGGGTGAAGCTCTTGGAAAATGAGGGTGCTATGCTAAGTTTTCTATTCTCATGTTGAGTTATACGTCAGTGTGCACTTATCTTAGAGTGCAGTTGTCACATGTGTGCACTGTGGGACTCTTCCCCGAGAAGACAGCATTTCCAGTCCCAGTAGGATCCCTGAGCTCCTTCCCAGGGCTTCTTTCAGCATAACTTCTGCGAGATGCATCCATGCAGTTTGTTCCTAATCAATACAGTCATTGGCTCATTTGCTGTTGGTAGGTGTTGGGGTTTTGTCTAGCTGCTGTGAACATTCTCATGCATTCTCATAAGCGACTGTGAGGACACACACACTTCTCTCTTCACATATACTTAGGAGGGGGTGGTGGTGTCGGGCAAAAGGCTGCAAGTGCATTTTTCTTGATTAAAGACATCCAAACTGTTTTCCAAAGTGGTGTTACCATATTACACTCCCTCCAGCAGGTGTGAGAGCCCCAGGAAGTCTTTTCACATATAGCCATTCTGGGTGAAGTGGCATCTCATTAGGGTTTTGGTTTGCTTTTCCCTGATCACTGATGATGCTGAGCTTCTTTTCATTTGCTTCTTTTCTATTTACATATTTCCTTTTGTGAACATTTGCCTATTTAAAAAAATTGTATTGCTTGCCTTTTTCTTATTGATTTATATGAGTTCTTTATCTTTATTCTGGATATAAGTTCTTTGTCAGATATACATACTGTGAATGTTGTCTTCCAGACTGTGGCTTCCCCTTTCACATTTTCAGTGAGCTCTTTCAATGAACAGAAAAATTTAACTCTAAAAAATAAAAAAAATAAAAATAAGGAGTCTTTTAATATGAGCTTACCTTTTAAGGTCTTGCCAGTAAGTAGGACTCCCACCTACTTAGAGCAAGTACAGTCCCCGGCCAATCTCCGTACTCCTTCCCAGGGCCTCGTTCAGCATCACGGCTGCAAGATACATCATCTCACAGCCCATCGCTATATTAGCTCATCACTATATTCAAAATCAAAACCTAAGACTCTCAACGTTAATAATGTACGTGCATTGTAAAGTGATAGAGGATATCAGTCGCAGACCAATAATGAAAGTCTTGTTTCAAATTCAAAGTAGAAACACATTTCCAGAATCAGGAGCTTTAGAAAAGAATATCG
>JAQZBX010012212.1:0-41554 GCA_029593785.1 Cabassous unicinctus | reverse complement strand
TTCTACCCCAAATAAATACCCTTTGTAAAGACCAATCCATTTTTGGTATTTCACATTAGCACCCCTTTGGCTGACTAATACAGTGCTCTACACTATATTGTACAAAAATCACCACAAAACTCAGAACTTTAAAGTAGCAATCACTTACTGTTCCTCTGATATCTGTTTGTCATTTGGGGGTTTGCATGACCCAGGCTGGGCTCGGTTGGGGCATCTCTGCTGCAGGTTGCGGTGGCTGAGGAGCCTCTGCAACACACAACAGATTCCATGGCTTCTTCAAGGGGCTAATTTTCTGCTACAATGGTAGTTGAGTTGTTGCAGCAGAAGACTTTTGGCCCTCAAAATCTAAAATATTTACCCTCTCTCCCTTTATAAAAAGTTTGCTGTCTCCTGGTACCAAAGAACCAGTAATCTGTACACATGTTTAAGTGAATAACCAATCCCAATTTCTTAGCATTTTCCTAAGTTTTCTTCCACTTTTATAAGTAAGCTGTAAAAATTGCTAGAGAATGATAGTTATATTAGCAGACCTCTTTGAAAGCAGATTGATAGTATAAATCTCAAAGCTTGTGAATAGTTTCAAAGTTTATTTTTCAGAGGCTAGCTAAGATTGAGGGAGAGGAAAAAACCCCCTAAATCTTATAGCTGCATTACACTCACAACTGTAAAGAGACTGATAGAATCGAGACAATTTGCCAAATGTCTATCTTCTTGATTTTTCTAATCAGGCACTAATCTTATGTAATGCTCTTATAAAAGATTTTAAACTAGTCAAGGTCAAGGCAGGTCAGAAGTAAACTGAAGTACACCGAAATCATAAAGTAGAAATAGCAGCATTAACAATTTTCATGAGTACGTTTTACCCAAGTATAAAATGAACAAATAAACACCCCAGAAGTTACTTTATCTGAATATGCTTACACTTTTTTAGCAGTTTTGTTGAGACATATTCACACACCATACAATCCATTCAAAGTGCACAATCAATGGCTTTCAGTATAATCACATATTTGTGCATTCTTCACCACAATCAATTTTAGAACATATTCATTACTCCAAAAAGAAAAACCCCTTATTATACCCCCTATTATTAACTTTTATCATTGAAGTGGTACCTTTGTTCAACTGATGAAAGACTATTAAGATATTATTTTAACTATAGACTATGGTTTGCATTAGGTATATTTTTCCCGTTTACCACCCTATTATTAACACCTTGTGATAGTGACATACAGTTGTTCAAGTTCATAAAAGAACATTCTTATATTTGTATTATTAACCAGAATTATCATACACAATCAGGTTCTCTGTGTTATACAGTCCCATATTTTATCATCTAGCTTTCTTTCTAAACTTCCCCTTTGAACCACAATGGCACACATAGATCAGCACTGTTAATTACACTCACAATAATATGCTAACATCACCTCTATTCATTGCTAAACATTTACAATCAACCTATTTAAATTTTCTGCACAAATTAAGTATCGGCTCCCCATTCTCTACACTCATTTTATCTCCTGGTAATTTATATTCTAGATTTTAACTCTATGAGTTTGCTTATATTTAGTTCAATAAGTGAAATCACACAATATTCTTCCTTTTATGTCTGGCTAATTTCATTCAACATAATGTCCTCAAGGTTCATCCATGTTGTTGCATGAATCAGGATTTCGTTCTTTCTTACAGCTGAATAATATTCCATTGTATGTATAAACCACATTTTGTTTATCTATTCATCACTTGGATCACTTCAACACTTGGGTTGTTACGATCTTTTGGCAATTATGAATATCGTCGTTATGAACATTGGTGTGCAAATATCTGTTTGCATCTTTTCTTTCAGTTCTTCTGGGTATATACCTAGTAGCGGGATTGCAGATCATATGGTAGTTCTATATTTAGCTTCCCAAGGAACTTCCAAACTGTCTTCCAAAGCAAATGTACCATTTTACATTCCCACCAGCAAGATTAAGTGTTCCAATTTCTCTACATCCTCTCCAACACTTGTAGTTTTCTGTTTTTTTTTGTTTGTTTTTTTTGAATGGCTACTCCAGTAGGTGTAAAATGATATCTCGTTGTGGTTTTGATTTGCATTTCCCTAATAGCTAATGATATTGTGAATATGCTTACTCTTAAGTGAATTAAAACATGAATGACCTTGGAATTTGGTGATTAAAATTTATGTGGACATTTGCTTTAACAAGGAGACACTTTATTCTAATTCTAAGCAGGTTCACATGTATTTTGAGAAAAACTTGTCATCTTCCCACAACTCCAAACCAGGATAGAAAAACTGTCCTGTTATCTAATATCTGCAGAAAGTGTACTCTTCAATCATTCTAAGGTTTTCTAATATATGTTATTTTGTCTATAGTTTCTAAATTACAGCAGCTATACTAAATCCCAAAGATCGCCATTTCAGAAGTTACAATAGAAATACTCCACTCTTCTCAATCCCCATCTCTCCAAACAATTTCCTCTGCCGGAAATTCATAAACTTGACTGGAAGTATTTCTAGGAGGATACAGACATCAAAAAAATGATCTGAATATTATCAATCTGAATATTATCAATCTGAATATTGATAATTGGCTTGGGCTTGTTTAATAAGGTTTCTCCAGTTATTTGTGTGAATTTAGACTGATGTCATTAGAATGCAAAGGGAACAGAAATTATCATTTTTATATCAATTGCATTGTCCTAAAGTTCACAAAATCCAGAAGAAAGGTAATTTTTTTCAAGTTCTTAATCTTAATTCTGGGAAAACCCTTGCATTTATTTATATAAGCCAAATTTGTATTAGTAGATGTAATTCCTAATTCTCTTCCCAAAGTGTTCCCCTGTGAATGTGTGTCTAGCAGAAAAAAAAAATCTCTATTAAAAGTATCTTTCCAATGTGCAAACATATTGGGAATGAAACATTGATTACCTTTATTGAAATCTAGCTATATCATGACATCTAGATTATTTTAGTATTCATACAAACATTCCTGCTCTCCCACCTCCACCCCAACACAGCAGTCCTCTCAGTATTTAGAATAATATTGAAGTTGAAACATGCATTAAAAGCCAGCTGTAGCAGAATTTCTACTCATATAGAAACGTTCTCTCACTGAACAGCCAAATCTGTTTCTAACCTTTAGCCATTCATTTAGCCATGGCATTTGACCACTATTTTTTTCAACAAGATTAAGAGCACAAAAGCAAGACAATGAAAATACCAGCTCATTTTTATTAGACTTTATATTCTGCATTTTCCTAGAAATTTCAGGGAAATCAATTCAGTTACTGAGGGATTTTTTTTCCTTCAGTATAATCCTGTCCTACTCTAGTGAAGTCAGCATTTATTGATTATGTAGATGAGGACTGAGATCTGTGTAGATGACTTTGTTATGAGGCTATTATGAAGCATCCTGTATTAGTCTGCCAAAGGTGTGCTGATGCAAAGACCAGAAATCTGTTGGCTTTTATAAAGGGTATTTATTTGGGGTAAAGGCTTACATACAAGGCCCTAAAGAGTCCAACTCAAGACTGCTTTCTCACCAAAGTCAGTTGCCACGTGTTGGAGCAAGATGGCTGCTGATCTCTGCCTGGTCTCTCAGGCCTCCTCAGCTGCTCAGCTCCTCTGCTGTCTTCAGCTAAATCTCTGCCTGGTCTCTCAGGGCTTCCTTTATCAGTCTCTGGCAAGGCCCATCCCTTTCTAGGCCTTATCATCTGCTTAGCTGGTCTGTTCTCTTCAGCTACATACTATGAGGTGAATGGCTCAACTCTCTTCCTGGGGCTTTAGCTGTTTGAGCCTTCTCCTTTCTGCCACATGGCAGGACTGAAATGACCAATTTCTCTCATTTTCCATGTGTTTTCTTGAGTGAGTGTCCATTTATATCAGCCCACCAAGGGGGCAGGGACTCAATCTGATTTACGTCCTACTGAGGTGATCGAATCAAAGCCCTAATCTTAACAGATAAATTAATCAACACATGTCAGCTGAATCTAACACTTTGAAAGGATATCGCACGCAGAGGAATAGATTAGTTTACAAACATAATCTCTCTTTTTGGGATTCATAAATAATCTCAAACTGCCACACATCCTGTATGGTCTTTAAAAGTGGTATTTTCTTCATTACATTTATGTTATAAAGGCTTAATCGAAGAGCACTTTTGCATATATCTTGCTTTGAAACACTGAGTCACTGAAAGCAAAGAGACAAGCTAAGTCCCTGTGACCTGACTCATCTATTACTTATCGTTCTGAACAAATGTAATGCTAATAATACCTTAAAGTTATACAGGGCTTAATTCCCTTTTAAAGTTTTATTCACAGTTTTATCCTGTCTATAATTCTGAAAATAGATGTAGTAAAGCTACAAAGTAATGAAAAGAATTTTTAAAAGTCCCAATCTAGTTCTCAGGGTCAGAGGGGAATTCCAATGACAGAGGAGAAGACAGTAGACAAGAATAAACTGACCAATCCAAACTGGGAGTAAATTTGCTTTGGAACATGGATGTATAAGCATGCCAATTTTTAATACTCTTATCTTCTTATTACTTTTGTCTTGTTTGTACTTATGCATGATCAGATCAGAGTCTACCTTTGACTTTTTGTTTGATTTTTAAAAATATTTGTTTTTCTTTGCTCTGTAGTAGATAGGCATAATCCAAATAATACTTGTCCTGAAGTGATCAAATAGGAACTCTCCAGTTATTGTTGGAAATTCAGAGGTGGGGTGGAGGGGAGGAAAACCAGCACAGATTTTCTTATTCACCCCAATTAATGATGATCAGTAGTTCATTAGGGGAAAATATTAAGAGATTGGCATCAGAATCCACTGTATATTCTTGGATATAAATATGTGTAATACAATGTGGACTGGGACTTTTCTATGTGGGAATTTGAGCTAAAGTCCAAAGCTGAGAACATTATGTGATGAATAGCCACCCATTCTATAGCGAGATGTTAACACATCCATGAATGACATATACTAAAATAGAACACATCTAGAACAACTACTATTTATTCCAACATGACTATATAAAAGAAAATTAGAAATGTGAAAAGATATACTTGGCAGGGATTGAAGACAGTTATTGAATTAGAGAACTCAAAGCCAAGCAAGGAAAGCCATAAGGGAGAAAACTATTATGTATATGTCTATTCATAACTCTGTTGGAATATTGTTTTTTCCTATTTATTCTTTTGGGATATTGAATTTTTATTCTCTATTTTAAGAAGTTCTTTATATATTAGGGATATTAATTCTTTTTTTGTGATAAAAGTTGAATAAATTTCCCTGTATGTCATTTATCTTTAACTTTATGGTGATTTGGGCATGCATTTTTTTTTTTACAACAGATTTATTCAGATATAATTCACATTCCATAAAATTCACCCTTTTAAAGTAAACAATACATGGTTTTACATGTATTTATAGAGTTATGCAACATCACCACTGTGATGGTTTGAAGTTGTATGTACCCCAGAAAAACATGTTCTTAAATCTTTTCTTTCCTCTGGGTATAAACCCACTGGAAGTAGGACTTTTAATGAGGCTACCTACTTCAGATAAGGTGTGACCCACCTCATTCAGGATAGGACTTAATCCTATTACTGGAGTCCTTTATAAATGGATTGAATACAGAGAGAGAAAAGAGAAAATCACAGAAGAAAGAAGCTGAGAGTAACGAAACCCAGAAGAGAAGGGAGAGACCAGCAGATTTCGCCATGTGCCTTGCCATGTGAGAGATGAGCCAAGGATCTCTGGCATTTGGCCTTTGGGACACTTTCCTGGCCTCAACCATAAGCAAATAAATTCCCATTGTTCAAGCCAACCCATTTCATAGCATTGATTTAAGCAGCCTAGGAAACTAAAATAGATTTTGATACCAGGAGAGATGGGTGCTGCTATTGCAAATATGAAAAATGTGGAAATGGCTTTGTAATTGGGTAATGGGTAAAGGCTGGAAGAATTGTGAAGTGCTTGATAGAAAAAGTGTAGGTTGCTTTGAAGAGATTGTTGGTAGAAATATGGATGCTAAAGTTACTTCTGATAAGGCCTTAGAAGAAAATTATGACGTGTTATTGGAAAGTGGAGGAAAGTGTTTGAAAGTGGCAGAGAACTTGGCAAAATTGAGTTTTGATGTCATGTGGAAGGCAAATTTGAAAGTGATGAGTTTGGATTATTTAGCTGAGATTTCCAAACATACTGTGGAAAATGCATCCTGGATTCTCCTTGTAGCTAATAGTAAAATGTGAGAAAAAAAGGATAAAATGAGAACTGAACTCCTGGGCACAAAGAAACTAGAAATCAATGGTTTGGAAAATTCTGAGCTTCTGAAAAGTAAGTCCTCAGAGAATAGTGCTCCATGTGAGGTTTTAACAGAACATGAATCCAGTCAGCCATTTCATTGCAAGTCAGGATTAGAGATACAGTTATCCAGGAAGGATCTGTGGAAAGTCCTACTGTCTGATGGTTTGGATCCCTGTAGTACCAGATGAAAAACTGACAAGTTTTTTGTGAGATCTGAATGAATAGAATCACTTCCAGCCTGGACAAAAAGGGACAGAAAAGGGAAGATCAAAGGAAAAGTGACTTCAAAGGTAGAACCATGGAAGCTGGATCAAAGACATCTTCTTGGGCAAGAGGGCAGGCCCACCCATTTGCGTGAAAAAGGTAAATCTACCGTGGAGCTTGGAGGGTGCGGGCCTTCCACCCCATTGTTCAGGAAGAGTGCTACCATTCCAGTGTTCTCAGAGGGTAGAGCCTATTCCCTGGGGATTGTGGAGAGTCTGGCCACCATCCCAGTGTTCTTAGAGGGTGGAACCTTCCCATCAGTGTTCAAGGACAGCATGGCTCCTGCACAAGGATTTGGAAATGGTAGAGCTGACATGCCATCAGGTCCAGAGGACAAAATATCTTACCATAGATGACTCTCAAGACCTTGAAATCTAATGGAGCATGCCCTACAGGGTTTTGGAATTGTTCAGGGCCCATGACCTCTGTTTTCCTTCCAACTTCTCCCTATGGGAATGGGAATGTTTATCCTATGACTGTCCCTCCATTGTAAATTGGAAGCAGATAACTAGTTATCTAGGTTTCACAGGTTCACGGATAAAGGGGAATTGTGCCCCAGGACAGATCAGACCTATAACCAATTTTGATGAGATTATGTACTTAGTATTTTTACTGAAATGACTTAAGGTTTTTGGCATATTGTGATGGAGTAAATATAATTGCGTTATGGAAGGAATGTGTCTCTTTGGAATCCAGAGGGTGAAGTGTAGTGGTTTGAAGCTATATGTGCCCAGGAAAAGTATGTTCTTAAATCTAATCCATTCCTGTGGGTGTAAACCCATTGTAAGTAGGATCTTTTGATGAAGCTACTTCAGTTAAGGTGTGAACCACCATATTCAAGATGGAACTTAATCCTATTACTGGACTCCTTTATAAACAGAACAAATGCAGAGAGAGAGAGAAAAAAAAGAGAAAGCTATGGAAAGCAAATAGATGAAAGCAATGAAACTTGGAAAAGAAGAGAGAGACCAGCAGATGCCACCATGTGCCTTGCCATGTGGCAGAGGAGCCAAGGATCTCCAGCATCTGGCCTTCTGGAAGAAAGCATCACCTTGATGATGCCTTGATTTGGACATTTTCCAAGCCTCAACTGTAAGCAAATAAATTCCCATTGTTTAAGCCAAACCTTTCATGGTATGGCTTTAAGTAGCCTAGGAAACAAAAACAACCACTATCTAATTAAAAATTTTTTCATCAGCCCCCCAAACCCCTGCACCATGTCTCTCTTACCTTAGCCTATGGCAATCCCTGATCTACTTTCTATGTCTATGGAGTCTCCTGTTCTAGGCATTTCCTATAAAAGAAATCACACAATATCTAACCTTTTGTGTATGACTTCTTTTACTTTGCATAATGTTTTTAAGATTCATTCACGTTGTAGCATGTATCAGTACATCATGCTTTTTATTGTGAAATAATATTACATTCTATGGATATATCAAATTTTGTTAATCCATTTATCGGTTCATAGACATTTGTGTTGTTTTCTCTTTTTGGCTATTATGAATAATGGTGCTGTAAACATTTATGTATAAGTGTTTATGTATACATATATTTTCTTTGCTCTTTATATATAACCAGGAGTAGTAATACTAAGTCATATGGCAACTCTATGAAGAACTGGCAAAATGTTTTCCAATGTGAGTGTACCATTTCACAATCCCCTCGCCACCTTTTATTGTCCATTATTTTTATTTTAGTCATCTTAGTAGGTGTGAACTGGTATGCTATTGTGGTTTTGATTTGCATTTACCTATCGACTAACAATCTTGTCCATATTTTCATGGGCTTAATGGCCATTTGTATATCTTCTTTGGAATAAATTCTATTAAAATCTCTTGTCCAAGATTTAATTGGGTATTTTTAATCTTTTTATTATTGAACTATAAGAATTTGTATATATTCTGAACACAAGTCCCTTATCAGGTATATTATATGTTAATATTTTCTCAGATTCTCTGGGTTGTTTTTACACTTTTTTTTTTTTTTGGAGGTACTGGGGCTGGTATTTGAACCCAGGACCTCATATGTGGGAAGCCGGCACTCAACCACTGAGCTACACCAGCTCCCCTACACATTTTTGATAGTGTACTTTGGAGCACAGAGTTTTAAATTTTGATGCAGAACATTTTTTTTTTCATCATTTGCCACTGATGCTTTTGTTGTCAAAACAAAGAAGCCATTGCCTTATCCAACGTCCTGAAGATTTTCTCCTGTGTTTCTCTTCTATGAGTTTTTATCGTTTTATCACTTATATTTAAGTCTATGATAAATTTGAGTTAATAATTGTATATAGTGTGATGTAGGGGTCCCTTTTCATTATTTTGCATATCCACTGGCCCCAGCACCATTTGTTAGAAATTAATTGTCTTGACACCCTTGTCGAAAATCAGTTGAACATAAATGTAAGATTTTGTGTCTGAGCTCTCAATTCTATTCCATTCTCTTCTGTCCTTATGCCAGTTACCATACTGTTTTTATTACCATAGCTTTGAAGTCAGTTTTAAAATTTGAAAATGTAGATCCTTTAGCTTTGTTTTTCTTTCTCAAGTTGTTTTGGCTATTTTCCTTTTCTTGCATTTCCATATGAATTTTAGGATCAGCTTGTCCATTTCTGGATTTTGATATGGTTTGTAATGAATCTGTAGATCAATTTGTTGAGTATTGTCAAGTTAACAACATTGTCTTGCAATTCTGTCAGATTTTACTTCATGTATTTTGAGTTTCCTTCATTACATATATGTATGTATAATTGTTATGATTCAGATTGGATATTCTCTATTTAATGAAACATCATTCTATTACTTTCTATTTATTCTTTAGACATGGTTTCCTTTAGATCTTTAAACGTATATTTATAATAGCTGATATAAAGTCCTTGCCTAGTAAGTCCAACATTTTGGCTTTCTCAGGGACAACCTCTGTTGACTGCTTTTTCCTGTATATGGGTCATAATTTCCTGTTTCTTCATCTATCTCACATATTTTGTTACATACAGGACATTTGTTGCTTGTTATTATTGTTGTTGATGCTGCTATTGCTTGTTTGTGTCATACTTTCCTGGACTAATTCTGTTTAGTCTGTATTCTTTGTTGTAGGCAGCCAGTGAAGTCTCTGTTCAGTTAGCTTAGTTGTTAGGTAATGACTGGACAGATATTTCTTTAAATGTCTTGAACCAATAAGTCTCCTACCTTTTCCTAAGGGGCTGTGTGTTGGCGGTGGGGATGCTTTTACCCATCTGATAGTTTACAACTATGTCTTAGCCTTCATTTCCTGTTTTAGTATTGTTTTTCCTTCTTATTATAATGGAATCTATTCCTTCACTTTTTCCCTTAAGTGATTATGGCATGAATGCTATTGGTTTCTATATTGGAATACTGTATATTGCTATTTACCCAATTCTCTTATTGCTTGAAGTAATTTTAAAAATTTATTCCTTTGTGTTTTCTAAGTATTTAATTTCAGGGTGTTTTCTAAGTATTTAATTTATCTTTAATGAAGATACTTTTGCTTCTTCTTTTCCAAGCATTATGAGATTGCTTCATTGTGCTTAACTTCATTCATTAAAATTTCCAATACATTGTTAAATAGTTAAGAAGACAATAGATATTCTCTGGCATATTCCTCAGGATGAAATTATTGGACCAACATTATCTAGGTTCTTATATATTCATAACTATTTGCCTGTGGACTTTATTCATGAAGTTACATTTACCTGGGTATGAAATCCTTGGCATGTATATATTAGTGTCTTGAATACATAGTACATTATCCTTTGGCATAAAGTGTTGTTTTATTGACAAGTCGAAGTCAATTTGATTTTCTTTTGTAAGTGACTTGGTCTTCTTGCCTGAGTTCCCCAAAAGATATCTTTTTTAATACTTTAAAATACAATCGTTTTACTACAATATGTCTTTGTGTTGATGTTCTGTGTCAACTTTGGAAGGTACCTCAAATATGTTTCCAACATGTAGACTTAAGACATCATTTATTTCAGGAACGTTTTCTTGGATTATAAATTTTAGTATTATTTTTGTACCTTTGCTTTGGTTTCCTTTGTCAGGATTACTATTATTTACAAATATTGGATATTCTTTTAAGACATATAACTTTCTATGGCTCCTTTATATGTTCCCCTTCATTTCTGTTGAATTATTTTTTTTTCTTATTTCCATGCTCTAATTTTGTGAGTATCTATTTTTTTCTATTTTGTGTGTTCTATTTTCATTCTTTTGTTTATCTTTTTTGCCTGGGCTCTAATAGGTCATTTTTAAGCACTTTTGTTTAGACATCTTATTTCTGAACTTTCAATTTTCAGATTTATGCTATTATTTCCCAATACTCTTAGCTCATTTTATGATATTAAGTAATAGTTCTCTTCAAATTTGCATCCATTTTGTTTCACATGTGTTTATACTTTTTGTAGGCATGTTATTCATACCATTGTTATTCTATTTTTCCCCTATAATGTATTTGTGTGGGATTTTGCCTTGAATTTTAAAAAATAAGATGAGTTTTCCTGTAATTTAAGAGGTACAGAAGTGTAGAGATGTGAGAGGTAAAAGGCATGTAGGAGTAGAGGATATCCTGGGATGGTATTCCTAGCTTCACAGCTGTGAAGGTTTTTCTCTTTTGTTGAATACTTCAACAAGATGTTTAAAACATATCTTTAGTACTTTTGTCTTTCTTGTACTTCCTAAAACCTGTTTCCTCTGTTTCTTTTATTTTACCACTTGTATATAAATAGTTTTCCTCCTTTACCCTTATGGTGTCTACCCTGATGCACTTGAATTTATTACAAGAAAGTTTTCCTCAATGTCTCAATGTTAAACTCTTTTCCTTTGTGTGTGTGTGTGTGTGTGTGTGTGTGTGTGCACGCACACGCATGTGTGGATACCACTAGTGCCAAATATTCCCTAAAGAAATGTTATATGAATAACCAAGGTTATATGGCTGTTATAGAGAGAGTCAGCACACGTAGCTCAGTCATCTCCCCACTATCTTATATCTCAATTTCTGAAAAACATATGAATCTCAGTTACTTAATTTTTTTGCAGTTTGCTAGGCACATGTTGGCCATTTATATTTTTCTAATCTATAAAGATCTATTATAAAATAGAATACATTGAAGGAAATCTGTACTGATAATATGAATTTTAGCGAAAAATAGGAAAATAATGTTTGTTTATTACCTACTATTATTTCACTTAGGCCTCAAAACTATTCCATAAAATAGGTATTATTATTTCCATTCACCATGTGAGGAAACTGGATCTTAGGTTTGAATCCAGGATTTTCTGACTCTAAGGCCCAGGCTTGGTCTTTCTAGGATAAGCATGATCAGTTGAGTGCAAACATCTAAAAGTTGTACTAGAAGTGGAATTCAAAATAAATTTCACTTGAATTTAGAAAGTTGGATTTCAACCACACTTAATTCCTAGTTAATTTCCAGTTATTTTTATGGAAGAAAAAAACAAACGATGTCAAGAGATATCAATCAATAGTCAGATTTTTATTTTTGAATAGATATTTAAAACTCTCTGGATGTTAATTCCCTCCTATGTAAACAGAAAGCATGGCACTAATCAATTTATCATCCTCTGTAATCTTCTGTTATGACATTACTTTTGTGGCTAGAATCACAAACATATTTACTTTGAAAAATCACTATTATGGACACTTGCTGTAGTATTTTTTTCAAACATTTTTTGCTTTGTAATGCAGTCCTCCAAATATGGTACCCTGGGTCAGAGTATAGGTCTGAGAAATAAAATTTACTATTCCTGAAGATTTGTCCAGGATCCCAGTTCAAAAAGTCACTTCTCTATAAAGTTTTCAAAATGTGAAATGATCCTGCTATTCTGGTGCCATGAAGCTGGCATTTGACTTAGTGAATCTCCTTGAGACTCCTCCCCTTTGTAGAAATACTTCTCTGTGATTAATGGAAAATGCCCAAGTTCCTTGGTGGATGCCACAAAATGATCTGGCATTTACTGTGACAGAGGATTAAGCCTTTTCAGAATTAATAAGAGTACTTTACCACTAAAGTATGCCTCTTCAAATGTCCACTTCAGCACATTTGAGTGTCATTGATTCCTATAAATATTCCATGTCCACCACTCAGAGGAGCCTTTAATTTATTCCTCAGCAACTGTGAGATAGCGCTCAGTGACCAGGCTGACAGAATGGAATCGAAAGCTTGAATTCTCATCAGTGCCTGATATCATGGTCTCCAGAAGTGCTTAAACATCAGAATAAGGAAACAGGTATCATTAATGCAATGTACAAGGAATCACAGTGTCATGAGCTTAGTAGACAATTTAGAAGTGCTGAATGAAATGCAGTTCTTTGTTTGGCAATAAAATTACTTTTGGCCATAAATGTCTACATTGTTTATGCTTTATATTTTACATCAGTGCTGAAAAATGCTTTATGCACTATTAGAGTTCAATAAAATCCTTAAAGAGTTTGTGATATATATGTTATTTCCTTTTGGTGTCTTAAAAACAGAGAGGTTTAATTAAAAGACAGTCAGTCTTCTGGGATTATTACATTTAGCAGTATAAAAAATGTAGAGGATAGTTTGTGGGAAAAATACAGCAAATATAAGCTATGGACTATAGATAGCAGTAATATTTTGATGGTATTCTTTCATCACAACAGTGTAAGGTGTTGGTAATGGGGCGATGTACGGGAGTCCTGTATGGTATGCATGATTGTTTTTTTTTTTAACTCACAACTCCTCAAATTTTAAAAAACAGTTCATAGAGAAATATATTAAGTAGTACAGTTTTATGTGCTTAATTATTAAAAGACTAAAAATGTAGAAGTTCTGAATGTAACTTTTTGGGGGAGGAATGTTTCAATAGAATTATTTTGGCTGTAAAATCTATATTGCTTACGGTTTATGACATTAGACATAGTAGTTTAATTTAGTTCTCATATATTTATATTGAAATAGGAGGACTCCTTACCATAATAGAATTGCCATATAACGGCTTTCCACATTCAGGAAGGAAGCCACGTATGCAAACTTTTCTCAAGCCATCTTAGTTTTACCAGGGTTGCTATGACAAATACCACACACTGTTTGAATTAAACAGCATAAATTTTTTGGTTAGTTTTTAGAGACTAGAAATCCAAAATCCAGGTTTCATCAAGGCCATGCTTTCTCCAAAGCCTGTAGATTTCTGGTGATGGCAATTCTCTATCATGGTGCTCTCTCTCTCTGACTTCTATTTCCGACTTCTACTGACTTCTGGTTTCTCTTTCTTTGTTCATTTCCTTTGCTTATAAGTACTACAGCCATGATGATCAAGGCCCACCCTCATTCAGTTTGGCAACACCTTAACAAATGATAGCATCATCAAACATTGTATTTACAAATGAGTTCACCCACAGGACCAGGGTTTAGGACTTAAACATCTCTTTTGTAGGGGGCATGATTCAATCCCCAATAAACACAATCTCTGTGCCCTGAACTCTGATAGTCACTAAATGGTCTGATAAAATGGTGCCACGATTGTTTAAAGTTCTCAAAAATTAAAACAAAATCTCTTAAAGGAAATGGTTTGGGATAAAGAATTAAGAGAATATCTGTGAATTTTGGGTTTGCCTCTATTTTAATGTATTGTGATACTGCTCTCAGACTGATGAAATTTATGTTTTCATCAATATTTCTTTGAAATAGATGGATAAATTATAGATATCTGCAAATTCCCAAAAGGAAAAATTTCAAGAGACTTTTTGCTAAAGTGAAACTTACTCTTACTAAAAAACAATATAGTAGGAAACTGTCTCTAGATGTAAACTACTCAATGGTTGGTCAGATACTATAGTTTGGAATATTACTAGCACCTGTTGCTGTGTTAAATTTCCAAACAAATTTTAGTTTTCGTTCTTAAAATTGTCAATCAGAGGACCTATCTTCTTCCAAAAGGAACAGTTGTGGATAAAAAATACTTTTAGCCTTCATTATCTTTTGTAAATTTGCTATTTACGAAATGATCTACACACATTTTCTCATCTGGAGTCATAAAAAGCAGGCAGGGATGTTATTACCTACTCTTTATATAGGAAAATCTACAGCACAGACTTTTACAAAAGTGACACAGCTCATATTTGTTTTAGTTTCATTTTCTTTCCATATTGACACCATGATAGACATCTGAACCTCAGAAATAATTGCAACCTATGTGGCTCAAACACACTGTCTCATTTTCCCTAGACTTCTTCAAGATCCATGGTTCAGTCTCAACTCTTAATGGGAAGCTACTTCTAACAGGTAAATGTTGCCTAAAACAATAAAGCTGTGTTGTTGGTCTGTTGAAGTTAGAGCATATGGATGATAACAGGGATTATAGATTACTAAAGAAAAATTAATTCCTGATCTCAGAGATATGATATATGTCATTTCTGGGACAAGATTAGATAGTGATGCATACATGAGGTGATATTATTTAAGGGAGTATTTTATGTGTGTGTTAATCAGGGTTCTGTAGGGAAACAGAACTAGCAGGAGATATCTATAAATAGCATGAGATTTTATAACATTGTCTCATGCCACCTGGTGATGCACAAGACCATATTCTGCAGGTCAGGCTGCAAACCAGGGGTTCCGATGAAGGTCCTTGATGAGTTATCAGGAAACACTGGCTGCCTGAAGTAGAGATGAGAATTGTCTCTCTGAATGCTCAAATCGCTTTCCCTTTAAAGGCCTTCAACTGATTGGTTGAGAAGTCACTTATTGCTGACAGCAATTTCCTTAGTTGATTATAGATGTAATCAGCCATCTGTTCAATCAATCCATTGATGATTAAAGTCCATGAAATGCTCTTATATTACAATTAGTCAAGTGCTTTCTTGATGAGACAACTGGCACCATTACCTGACCGAGTTGACACATTAGCCTAACCATCACAGTTGACCCTCTGTCAACTTGGCAGCCATACACATCACTTTAAACCATACCTAGTCTCTAAATAAAATCAATAACATATATATATATTTTTTTCCCTGCCTAACAATATTTAACTGTCCTGTGTACAACTAGAAATGCATTAATTCCCTCCAGAATAGGGTTCAAGTCCTTGGGTAATATTTACACTTATACTTTACATCCTTAAATACTATGACATGGAACTAATACAACTTATGTCATATGATAAGGGAAAAGGTTAGGGAAGAAAACAAAGATTTATTTTATGTACATATACAAACATAATCATAACAAAACAAGGAAGAAATATTCATGACCATTACACTCTTGTATCTGTAACTGGTCATGTGGTTGAAGTTTATATTTATCACTACATTCTCCCACTACCTATTCCATGTTCCCTTTCCCCTCAGCAAGCACTTCAGCTGGCCATAGTTCTTTGCCTGGTGGGGTGGCCCAAATTTTCATTCCTGAAGATTCTGTGCCATTTTTAGTCCTGCTTCAATTGGGTTGTTGCAATTTTCCATTGGCTTTAATCACAGGGCACAATAGTACTAAGAGGTGCCCTGTGTTACAGGCAAACTCTTCTTTATCTCTATTGTGTAGTTGCAGTTCTATTTCCTCTTGATAGTAAGACTCAATCACTCCAGCCAGTACAGTAATTCCCTTATTTGCCTATTGATTCAGAGGCATGAGGAGCCAAGAGTGGCCAGGTGGCAGTCTTAAATTCTAGCTCAATGGAATCATTGTTGTGTCTACTGGTGGAAGCACTCCTCCTTTTGGAAGTAAGACTTGTAGACCAGCAAAGCTTAAGGAAGCAAAATTTTTCCTAGTGGATCACTAGGAGTAATAGTGAGTGGTGCCACTCCTAGTTCCACCCCTTGAATCCTGGTTTTGGGAGAAACAGCACCCATAGAATGGATGCTTATTTATAGCATACACAGTCTGCTAGAGAACATTGCCCCAGCCCTGCAAATTATTGCCACCTAGTTGGCACCATAATTGAGTCTTTAAAAGGCCACTCCTCCATTCTATCAATCTAGCTGCTTCAAGATGATGGGGAGGGAAGCGGGTGTGGCTCAATGGATAGAGCTCCCGTTTACCATATGGGAGGCCCCGGGTTCGCTTCCCGGGGCCTCCTTGTGAGAGCAGGCCGGCTGCGCGGCGCGGTAGGCTGATGCAGCAGGACCTCACAGCAAGGGGGAGATAAGCAGACACGGAAGAAACACACAGCGAATGGACACAGTAAAACACAAGCAGCAAGGGGGGGATAAATAAATAAATAAATAAATCTTTAAAAAAAAAAAAAAAAAAGATGATAGGGAATATGGTAAGACCAGTAAATTCTATGATCATGTGCCCATTGCCAAACATCATTTGCTGTGAAGTGGGTTCCTTGATCAGAAGAAATGCTGTGTGGAATGCCATGGTGGTGAAAAAGACATTTAGTAAGTTCACAGATTGTAATTTTGGAAGAAGCATTGGAAGACAAACCCATATCAAGAGTATGTGTCTATTCCAGTTAGACAAATCTCTGCCCCTTCCATGATGGAAGTGGTCAAATATAATCAGCCTGTCACCAGGTAGCAGGCTGTCATCTTGGGAAACTGTGCCACAAAAGTGTGGATCTTGGCAGATTTGGCACTCAGCAGTGGCTGTAACCAGGTAGGCCTTGGTAAGGGGAAGTCCATGTTGCTGAGCCCATGCACAACCTCCATTCCTACCATCATGGCCACTTTGTTCATGAGCCCATTGGGCAATGACAGGAGTGGCTGGGAAAAGAGGCTGAGTGTTAGCAACAGAGCAGGTCATCTTATCTACTTGATTATGAACATCTTTCTTTGCTGAAGGTACTCTCTGGTAAGCATTCACGTGGGACACAAATATTTTCATGTTTTTTGTCCACTCAGAAAGGTCTATTCACATACCTCTTCCCCAGACCCCTTTGTCACCAATTTTCCAATCATGTTCCTTCCAAGTCCTTGACCATCCAGCTAAACCATAGGCAACAACCCATGAATCAGTAACAAATGCACCTTTGGCAATTTATCCTTCAAAGAAAAATGAATAACCAGGTGCACTGCTTGAAGTTCTGCCCACTGAGAGGATTTGCTCTTCAAGGACATCCCAGAAAGCAGCTGCAGTGCTGTAGCTGTCCATTTTCAGTGGTACCTGCATATCATGCAGAAACATCTGTAAACCAGGCCCTAATTTTCCTTTCTTCAGTCAACTGATTATAAGGAACTCCCGAAGAGGCCATAGCTGTGGGTTGGGAAAGAGAAGGTAATGAGGCAGGAATGGGGCTATGGGCAGTTGGGCCACTTCCTGGTGTAACTTAGTTGTGCCTTCAGGACCTGCTTGAGCCCTATCTCATATAACCACTTCCACTTTATGATGGAGTGGTGCTGTGCATGCCCAACTTTATGGTTTATTTCGTCAGACAATATCCAGCTCATGATAAGCAACTCAGGTCTCATGGTACCTTGGTGACCCATGGTTAAGCATTCAGTTCTCTAATAAGGCCCAATATCAGATAAAAGGTGTTTCTCAAAAGGAGATTAGTTATCTGCAGAGGATGGCAGGGCTTTGCTCCAAAATCCTAAGAGTCTGTGTTGAGATTCTCCCATAGGGGCCTGCCAAAGTCTCTAGACAGCATCTCTATTTGCCACTTACCCTTCCAGCACCATTGGATCTGCTGGACCAAGTGGCAGTGAAGCTTGCACAGCAACCTGGACCTTTCAAAAAGTAACCTTCTCTTGTTCTGACCCTGACTTAAAACTAGCAGCTTTTCTGGTCACTTGGTAAATGGGCCAGAGTAGCACACCCAAATGAGGAATGTGTTGTCGCCAAAATCCAGGGACCAATTAAGCATTGTGACTCTTTTTTGGCCATAGGAGGGCCAGCTGCAACAGCTTATCCTTCACTTTAGAAGGGATACCTCGACATGCCCCACACCCCTGGACACCTAGAAATTTCACTGAGCTGGTAGGCACCTGTATTTTTGTTGGATTTATCTTCTGTCCTCTCTCACAGAAATGCTTATCAAAAAGTCTAGAGTAATTTAGACTTCTTGCTCAACAGGTCCAATCAAGTTGATATCATCAATATAATGGACCAGTGTGATGTCTTGTGGAAGGGAGAGACGATCAAGTTCAGTGTTGACAATATTATGACATAGGGCTGGATTTGATATACCCCTGAGGCAGGACAGTAAAGGTATATTTGCCAGCCAAAACAAACTGTTTCTGGTGGTCCTTACTAATGCCAATAGAGAAAAAAACATTTTCCAGATCAATAGCTGCATACCAGTACCACGGAATGTGTTGATTTTCTCAAGCAATGATACCATATTTGGAACAGCAGCTGCAATTGGAATCACCACCTGGTTAAGTTTATGATAACCTACTGTCATCCTCCAAGATCCATCTTTTTATTGCACAGCCAAATAAGACAGTTGAATGGGGATGTGGTGGGAATCACCACCCCTGCATCCTTCAAATCCTTAATGGTGGCACTGATCTCTGCAATCCCCCCAGGAATCCAGTATTGCTTTTGATTTGCTATTTTCCTAGATAGGGGCAGCTCTAGTGGCTTTCATGTGGCCTTTCCTACCATAATAGCTGTCTCTCCACAAATCAGGGAACCAATATGGGGATTGTGCCAGTTACTGAGTATGTATATTCCAATTATGTATTCTGGAACTGGGGAAATAACCACAGAATGGGTCTGGGGACACAATGGACCCACTGTGAGATGGACCTGAGTTAAAACTCCATTGATCACCTTACCTCCATAGGCCCCTACTCTGACTGGTGGACCACAGTGAGAGTGTCTCCTGGAATTAATGTCACTTCTGATCCAGTGTCTAATAATCCATGAAATGTCTGATCATTTCCTTTTCCCCAATTCATAGTTACCCTGGTAAAAGGCTGTAGGTCTCTTTGGGGAAAGCTAGGAGGACGATTAACAGAATAAATCTTTGGCAATGTAACAGGATCCTTCCCCAAGGGGACCTGGCTATCCCCTCATTCAAAGAGCCCTGGGTCTGTAAACTGTCTCAAATCTGAGTATTGATTAAGGGTTGTGACTCTCTGTTTCTCTAATTTAAGTTCAGGTTTTGTTCACTTATATTAGAACTCTTCTGCTTATACAGATCAAATAGGAATTTAGTAGACTGTCCATTTATTTTACTTCTGGGTACCCCGTGAACTATTAGCCAATACTGTAAGTCTATGCAACTCAGACTCTTTTGATTGTTGGAGTCTGCCTTTCATTGTGTTAGCCACACCCACCTTGTCTTTGGTGAGTAAGTGCTGTTACTTGTCTTCTGCAATGCCGAGATCTGATCATCCCCATAGTGTTTAAGAATTCTAGTTCCATGACAGCAGTTCCCACAGTAATATCTGGCCTCAGAGAAGAGCAACTGCAGAACTCGTCAGGGAAGATGGAGTTAGTCTCACAAATTTATTCCTCACAGTCCTGGTTAAAGGTGTGTCCTCTGGACAGTCCTGGGATGGGTGGGCAGGTATTAAGTGGTGAATCCATTCTAGCATTCCAATCTCTCTAAGCCTTTGTATCCTTTCATCTACAGTGTACCAAAGTCATTTGGGCATCTCAACCTCAGACATTCTAGGCCATCTTTTGGTCTATGTTTGAGCCAGCCTCTTGAACCAACAGTTAGAGCCCTTTCTAACCCCTCAAGCTATAGAATTGAATCCAGAATCTCTGCTTAGTGGGCCCGTATCAATAAATTCAGCCTGATCCAACTTTATATTACTTCCACCATTATCCCATACCCATAATATCCATTCCTACACATATTCCCCTGATTTCTGTCTATATAAATTGGACAACTCATGCAGTTCTTTTAAAGTATTGCATACTTCCTCATGGGTCACACTTTGTGCTTTACCTTTTTGGGCTTGTTTTGACTTTAGTCTAGTTATAGGTCTGGAAAAGAAGAGGGCTGGTGGGGTGGATAAGGAGAAGAATTAGAAATGTCTTGTAACTACCAACCTCAGGACATTCCTTTGCAGTTTCACCTGGTGAGACAGGATTAATCTCTTCAGGCAGAGGTTGGAAGGCAGACTCCTCAGGGTAACGTGGAATTTGGGTGATGGTTTCCTCAAGTCAGGGAGGTGTTTGAGACTCCTTGGGGTAGGCTGGAGATTGGGTATCGCAAACTTGAGGTTGGATGGTACCCTCCTCAGGGCAGGGTGCAGGTTGGGTGATAGTTTCTTCAAGACTGGGAGGATGTGGAGACTCTTTGAGGCAGCCTTGAGTTTGGGTAGTAACCACCTCAGGGCCGGGAGGAGGCCCAGACTCCCTGGGGCAAGCTGGAGACTGGGTGATGCAAGCTTGACATTGGGTGGTCTCCACAGGACAGACCATTACAGATTTTTTTTTTAAACAATTTATTGAAGTATATCATTCATACATGAACATACATAAAATATAAATATTCAGTAAACATTGTGAACTTATAAAACAAACATGCATAACATCATGCAGGGCTCCCACACATCACACTCCCACACAAACACCTTGTGTTGTTATAAAACATCTGTTAACAAATCATGAATTGAGGTACAGTTTCTGAGAACCACTGACCTAAAGATAGGCTAACCAGGAAGAAAGAGAGAAGGGTAGGCTGTGAGCCATCACCCATATGGACATTATCTTTGGTAAATTGAAAGAGTATAGTTACATATTGAAGGATAGGACAGGTGGGTAGAGATTTTACTAGTGGTGCAAGATTAACAGGTGGGTAGATCAGGACCATTACAGATTTATCTGGCAAAGTCTCAGCAGAATTTAGGGTTTCAGTGTTCCCACCAATATTACCATCAACCCATGTGTCTTCATCCTAATCCTCTGAGTTCCAGTCCTTTCCAAACAATGCCCTCACTTTTAACAGCAGAAACCCTGCAAGGCTCAGATTTTGGTTTCTCTTGTAACTCTGCTACTTGCACAATGAGACTCTGCATCTGGTTTTTAGGGTTCTCACGCCTGTGGCTGCATGAAACAAGATTTTCTCTCAGAGCACACATAGAAAATTTCACAACACTCATTCAGCACTGAAGCTGCAAATTTGAGTACTTCAGCTTATCCCTTTGTTTTGTAACTGTATCCAGCGTATTTACTAACAGCTAGCCAAAATCATTGTAACTTTTAACTCCATAAAACCCTGTTAAGGTGTTAAAAACACTCTCACCCAGATGCTTCCTTCTTATAAGCGTGGAAGTAATTATATCCAGTAACGATATTTTGTATACCTCTATTGCCAACTTACACCAAGGACTGTCAGTGGCCTCTTGATTATTGGAAAGAGAGTCATTAGTGCCCTTGAATCTAATCAGAGTAGAGAGCCAATTGCAAAAATCCCAGAACCAATTCAGACATCCCATTTTTAAGATTCTGTTTCTCAAGAACCACTCCTGGTACCAAGCTGTATCAGTCAGGTTTCTCTAGAGAAGGGGTTCTTAAGTTTTTTTTGTTCCATGGAGCCCTCTGCCAGTCAGGTGAAAACCAGGGGCCCCTTCTCAGAATGTAGTGGCGATAGTTTTATGACACTCAACATCGGCATGTCTTTAAATTAAAGTTTAGGATTATTTAAAATTACATTTTACAACTTTCCCATAATTTCAATACCTTATAACCTATCACGGTTCAACATCTGTTCAAGTGGTCATTTTCGGCAAACATTTAGCAGTTCGAGTTTTCCCACGAGTTGGGAAAACCATCTCTGTCATCCTTACCAACTTTTTGCAGGCAGTTGTCTACTGCACTCAAAACATGCTACATCAAAATAAAAATCATACTAAGTCCACACTATACTTTGTATTATTTAATAAATATATCACACCTGTACCAATCCGTCCCCACAAGAAAAATGTTTTTTGTATTTTCAATTCCAGCTTACAGACCCCCTGAGTGCAGTCCTCCAAATATGGTCTGTGGACCCCTGTTTATGAACCCCTGCTCTAGGGAAACAGAACAGTCAGGAGATATCTGTAAATAGGATGAGATTTTATAAAAATTCTCTCATGCGACTGTGGGGATGCACAAGTCCAAATTCTGCAGGTCAGGCTGCAAAACAGGGGCTCTGATGAAGGTCCTTGATGAGTTATCAGGAGACACTGGCTGTCTGAAGTAGAGATGGGAATTGTCTCTCTGAATGCTCAAATCGCTTTCCCTTTAAAGGCCTTCAACTGATTGGATGAGAAGTCACTCATTGCTGACGGCAATCTCCTTAGTTGATTGTAGATGTAATCAGACATCTATGCATTCAACTCACTGATGATTAAAGTCCATGAAATGCCCTTGTATTACAATTAGCTCAGTGCTTCTTTGATGAAACAACTGGGCACCATTACCTGGCCAAGTTGACACATTAGCTTAACCATCACAAGGAGCAATCAAACTTTGGACTAGCAGTCACCGGCAGAAATAATGTCCTTGGGGATAAATGCAGAGTCCCAGGCCCCAGTAATAAACTGCCAAATTAAAATCTCTGTAGAAAGGACCTTAGAATTAAATTTTTAACAAACTTTCAAGAAATTTCTATGTACTTCACAAATTAAGAAACATTCATGGTAAAAAGAACATGTTAATAAGAGAATAGTTCTGTAAGATTCACAGTGAAATTATAAATAACCATTATTTTTTGTTCTGTTCCTGCCAGAAATTGATGAGATAGTCAAAATGCTAGAGACAAAAAGAAACATATACAAAAGTGATTGTCTCTCACTGTGCAGTTGATTTTAAACCTGGACTTATGGTCCTTTTTAAATCTGCCACCAAGAGCTATGTTGTCAATGCCTTCAAATGATTTTATTCCCTCCTCATAGCCTCCTCTTCTTTTCCCATCTTGGAACCAATAACAAAATAAGTTAGATCTAGAAATTTGAATAGACTTCCCTTAGGTAATTTCCATATACATTCCTACTTAGAGGACTAGTACGTAGAACCAGGAATGAAATGCAATGGATTTAATTGCATGATGGGATGATGTTTGCTAATTTATTAAGTATATATTAAATACCTGTTATATGAAAACCTGTAAAAGAGATACAAAGAAACAATAGAAACTAGTGTTGCCTTTAAGTCTCACTTGAGGTGATATATAGATATAAAAATATAATGAAGACTCTCAGTTTAATAAATGTCCCATTAGATGTTGAGACCAAATGTGCTTTAGCAGTTAAGAAATATGAGCACTTAGTGTAAAACTGGATCTGATAGTAAGGGCTTCACAGAAGGTAGAGTTGGTTGTGGACCTCTAATAAAAGGAGGAAAGTTTGAATAGCAATGAGAAGAAGGCAGAACATTTCAGGCTTATAAACCCTTTCCAGTAAGTAGAAACAAAATCCAGTTTTAGAATATTCTTCAATGCATCATGCCCTTAACACAATATTTGGGATGGGGTCTGGCCAGTATAGGGTATTATGAGAATAATATATTTTTATGATTGTAATAAAGTCACAGCTTTTCCTACCATTTTCTAAAATAATTTTTCCATTATGAAGCACATAAGCAAAATCCAAGAGAATAAAAAATGTATCAGTCAGCAGGTACCAGATCCGAGTGGATAAGTTAGTATGAAGCCTCATCAAAACCAGGAAAGATGATGTTACTGGCTCCTGCCTATGCCAGGATTGGCTGAGGACCCTCCAGTGACTGGTCCTGAGGATTATAAGTGGGCAACAGATAGTACAGCTACAAGGGGCCAAAGTAATGAGCTTTCATATTTATCTTCAAGGATTCATAATCATTCCCCAGAACTCAACCAGCTCAGATATTTTTTCATTAGAATTTATAGAAAATTCCAAAGAGGTGTAAAAATGAGCCACCCTTGTTTCTATTTTCAGAAATTCCAAGAAAATTTTGTTTATTGGGGGGTCTTACATAAAAATGCTCTTATCTCATATTTCATTACCATATCATATCCTTCTCAGAAAGGCTCTCAGTCACTCCTGGATATAAAAAAGTTATGTTTTACACAGCTTTTTGGTTATTAAAATAAAAGTATCACATTCTTTAGCAGGTTCAGGTGAGAGCTTTGTAGAAATAGACTGTTTGCTTATAGGATTTGTTAGACTCTGTGATGTGGGTTCAAAGGTCATTTCAGGATAGCATAAAAAGTGGGAGACCAATAAACTACTTCTATACTATATAGATTCTCACTATACTTCTCTCTAAACAATATATCTTCAATTTAGTGATAAGTCTCCAATTTCTCTTGCATTCACAAGGCAAACAATTAAAAGCTGCCTGTCGCCATTTCCATCTAACAACCAGAATCAGGGATTCATTATCAAATAGGCAGTACTCAGCCTAGAAGAAAGGAATTGAAATACTAGGACTGGGCATTTATACCAATAACTTATTTCTGTTTATATATTATTTTGCTTTCTTGGTAGCTAAAAAAGAGAATATATGAAATGATATAAATATATGAGGATTGCAAATCAAATTTTCTCTTTGTATATTAGAATTGTGAGAAGTATATGTTGGCAAATAAGTTAAAGCAGTGAGGTTGACAAAAATTAGCTACATATTCATGTTTTTAATGTATTCATATTAAAATATACATATTATTAATCATTTATCTCACCAGAGTCTTGTTCAGACATGCTTTCCCAATTACTTAATTGCTTTAATCTCATTACAAACAGGCTTTGGTGGGGCACAAGTTCAATATTTTTAAAAACTTCATTAGGCATCTCATAAATAAAGAACAGCTTCTGGATGGATGAGGCTTTCTAATCAGTATGGTGAGATTTTAAATTTAAAAAAAAATGTACATACACTATTAGTAACATATGAATTAGCAATAATAGATCTTGAGTCCCTGGCTGGCATTTTAGTCTCATAACCCAAGACAATTTCTCAAATCAGACAAGCTCACAGAATAAAAATTCATGTTATCAAAATAAAATAATAATTGTATGGAATGACAACATTAATTGGAATGATTGATTTAATGGAGTCATAGTTATCACAACACATAAGTAAAATGTTTACTCTTGTCTAGGTGAGTATAGCTAATTTCAGTGATTCCATTAAATGCTCACACAATTAAACTTTGAGTACATAATCCTCTATTGAATCATAATAAGGATTTCTTTTACAAACTCACTCAGTTCACTATGGGATCAACTCTACTTAATCGAATCCCACTGAAATATATGACTCACTAGTATGTAGCTCTTCCATTTTTCACCATGCTCCCTGCTGCATCTAGGTATGCAGTATAGAAAGGATTTCAGTGCTCTAAGCTTGGACACATTATCCAAGAACTTTAATTATAAATTATGATGTATTTTTTATTTTAAATATATATTTTAGGATAAGAAGTTTAATACCCTTATAAGAACCACAGGGGATGCTGTAACCTCCTTCTAGGGCAGCCCCTAGAAGCCTGGAGAAACTGATGGCCCACGATCAGTGAAGACGGAATGCCTAAATTGCCATGGCAAATCATGGAGGACAGGATTAAAAGGCTCAAGGAAACAGACATGGTGAAGTGGATATATTATATTAGGACAAAAGACCCATCTGAAGATTATATTCCACAACAAAGCACAGAGGCTCCATTTACCAAGGTCTTTGGGGCTGCACTGGTGAGGTGGTGACAGGCATCATTATCATGTTCAGTGATGATTCTTCTCTGCAGGCCAGTGCTGAAGGTAGGAGAGGCTGTTGTGGAATTCCATTCATTGATAGCAATGGAGTGATGGGTCCCTGGAGTTATAGAACTCAGGTAGCAACATTTAAATACCAGACGCCAGGGAGGAGGTTACGTAGTATGAATTATTGGGATCTACCTCAGAAGCCTACCTACCACACTTGGTTATTTATTCATTTATTCATTCATCAAATATTCTGGAGCCTTTGTAATAATGTGTAATATGTTGTACCTTTTTTTTTCCTTCTGAGAATTTGGAAAGATAATTTGAGGTACTTAAATTATGGAACAGATCAAAATCCTGTTGCTCCAATTGAAGAGAACAAATGGATTTTTAAAACACTCCACAGGCTATAATTAACTTCTTAAATTCTCAAATAACGGATTTCTTTAGCAATTTAACTGCTATTTAAGTTCACTTTATTATGTGTAAGGACACTTAAAAACCATTGGCCTACAATTAATGGACAATAACTTTTGAGAAACTAGTCATTTATAAATGACTTTGCTTTGACCAAGTCATTTTGTGAATTGTCTGAGGAAGTCCTATTATGTTTCCCATTTGGTATATTTGTTTTTGTACCCTTTTCTATTATTTTGGTGCCACACATGACTTTTATTGATCCCCAAATTAGATCCTGATTTCTGAATCCGAAATTAGGAAAATCAACATTCCAGTTTTACATGGAGTTCATTTTGAAGCAGGCAAATCTAGAGATACAAAAAACAAAAGCAAACAAAAAGTCCTGCACACTTTATATATTTCCAATATCAGTTTATCATGGTTGTCCATTTTCCTCCTTTCCCTCCTCATTATCATCATCATGACTAATATTTAGTATTTACAGTGTGGTTTTTCATATATCTTTTCATTTAAAACCTCTTTGATATCGACATATAGATGAGGCAAATGATTCTTAAAGAAGGTAAGTAACTTGTCCAAGATCTTTGAATCAGCAGGAGGCAAAGCCAGACTTCAAATCCAATGATAGCCTTTCTCTTACTAAGTCATCTTTCTTAGGGACAAATAAAATGGAAAAAAAAGCGTAACTAAATTATCAAAGGAGGGAAATATTGATCTCAAACAATTTTACCTCAAACTAAAATTCAGTAAAGTAGAAAATGTTGGACTTAGCAAACCTGTTCTCCTTTCCTTTGACTCTCTGGAACCTTTTGTCTTGTAACCCACCTTCATGAAAAGAAAAGTATCTCCACCAGGTGAATTTAGTGCTTCTTGAATAATTTTAGGGTACGCAAACTGAATTCCAAGACTCCTGGTGCTTACTGGGTGCATATCTAGTCAAAAGTTTCATATATTGAATTGACAACACTGAAGTAAAATAGGAAGAAACACATCTAGCTCATGTACTTATTATGTGGCTTTTGTCTATTAACCTCCTTTAGGTTTGTTTTCTCATTCATAAAATTGGGTTAGAAGATTGATATATTGTAACTATCTTCTGCAGATAGCTCTTATGAAAATTTAAGAAAAGATAAAATTTGTTAAGTTTCCTTTATAAATCATGAAGCATTATATGAATATTAGGCATTACTTAGTATGCTATGGAAAAATCAGCATTCTGGGTGTCAGGAAACATGAATTTTCTGTCAAGTTTTATCCTGAGCTAATGCTACTTTGTACAGTCAACTAATGTTTATGTAACCAGTGTTATTTTTCTACTAAATGAGTTACAACATTCTGAGTCTGACTAGTCCTAGGAGATAGACTTAAAAATACATAATTTTTAATCTAGTACATCTTTCTAGTGTTCCAAGACACCTTTAACCTTTACTCTTGGTAAATGTGCCCCCAAAGCTTCTGGTTTTCATGACTTTCTCTAGAGAGAATTTTGTTAAAATAAAATTGAGGCAGAATGGCATAGTTCTTAAATATGCGAAGGTAGAGTGAATTAGGAAAGTTTAGGAGTTTTATATCTATAGGAATGAAACTTATTCACAAGAGCTTTTCTTTCATAAGTTTTAAAGTAGAAGCTTTAAAACAAATCAGGCTTCTGTGAAATTGTTGGCTGTGGTTGGATTTTTAACATTTATTTCCAACTGGCTATTCTAGTGTTGATTAAATACAATCAGGGATCTGATGTCTTCTGAGATTCTAGATATCTTTTCCAAGAAAGAATCATTAGAAAAAAACTCTTCAAGTAACAATCAAAGGAAGTGTTTTCATTGCTAGCAATTCATTCAGTTAAATAACCATTACTTAGCTCTTACCGTTTCCCTTTTCTAAGGTTTCATTCAGTACCTGTCATTATAAAACCAAGTTTGATAGGCAGTTGCTTTTATCTGAATTAGAATTATGCATTTCCCCCCAGTGAAACAGGGGGAAGCACCATGTACTTATATTATATTTGATATATTTTCTCATGTCTGTGTCTATAACTATGTCTCCAAACCTCTCTATAAGTTTAGCATTTAGATTCTGGGTATCTAGAAAAAATGAACTTAAATAGTGTGTTTAGAGATTAGTGTGGAGTTAGAATGGAAATGTTTTGAATGACTTCCTGTCCTCAACCTGGCCAGCCCCCACACCATACTTAAACACATAGTCTTTAGGCTCATAAAAAATATTGCCCATAAATACACAAATGCCAGATTGATCATTTCTAATTATTAAATGTGTGATAGTGAGCAAATCAGTAAATCTCTCTTCACTTTAGTTTCACAGCTCCATGATCTGAAGTCCATTTGAAGTAGAAAGCCCTGTGAGTACTGGTTCACAGCCTTGCTTGTTTGTAGAAATGACCAGACCTCTTTGTGATAACATATATCCACAACTCCTGAGGCTTTAATAAGCTGTTCTTCACACCCCACAGACCTCTGACCAAATCCATAAGCCCAAGGCTAAACTCTGGGCTGAGAGATGAGGTTTCTTCCTCATAATTTCAACCTTTTGGAAGGTCACTCAGATTGGTTGCATTCCTGCAATCATCTCACTCAGCACAATACAAATGTTTGGAGTCATTTTAGAACAATGTGATGTTTGGAGTCATTTTAGAACAATATGATGTTTGAAGACAAAATGGTACTCAGTTTACCTATTCAGGGAAGTAGGACATGTCACTCAAGAGTGTCCATCTCATTAGGAAGAATGGGAAAGAGTTTTTAAAGCCCTATGAAAGTAATAATTATTTTTGTAATAACTTTATATCTCATTTACCCTTGCATATACATTCTGGGCTCAGAATTGCCATCAACAGTGAAAACATGGGTATTTTTGTTGAACAAGAAAGAAGTAAGCATACCTATGCTAAATAAAGCACATGCACCAAAAAAATTGTCCTTGTCTTGTATTAAGAAGTCCACATAATAGACCATAAGGACTTTCTGCTAAGTGTCTCTTAGTAATAACGGGGTCACATCTAACACCTAAAATACAACAAAAATGAAAAGATAGTAGTGAGGTGACGTGGGTACATATATATCTGAATAATAGTACTAAACATTTTCTTTGGGTCAGAAAAAACTCAACATGTCTGTATTTTTCTTAGTAAGTTTATCTCAATTCTTGACTCTTTCTTGAATCATTTATCTTCTTTTTTTCTTTACCTCCTCCTTCACAAATGAACCCTAACATTTACTGAAAGATGTCTCACTAATCACTTTCACTCTGGATAAGGAAAGAAAAACTAAGCTTCTACAATGTTTTTAATAAAAATAAAATTCAATAATAAAATATATAAAAGAAATAAAATAATAAAACACATAATATAAAATAAATAAAGTGAAAAATTAAATTAAATTAAATTCTATTTCTAGACCTAAAACTATAGTATGCAGGCCTCACTAGTTCATTTTCTACTGCAGATTTAACTCTTGGTTTCTGTCTACCTTTCAGAGTAATCTATGACCTATCAAATTCTTTTATTCAAGTATCTTATTCAAGAAGTGGCTGAATACTGTGAGGTATTAAATGCCACATGCAGATGAATGGAACTCATAATGGGAGAAATTAAATTTATAGCTCTCAGCACTTAACCTTGTTTTCTGTGCAGTAATTATATCTGTGTAAGGAATCTGAGAATTCCTTTTTATAGTGATATAGCTAGGTACAACAATTAAAGGAGAATGCTTAACATTAAATAACAAGGTGTTTTTGCTTCTTGATAAGAATGTAAAACTGTTCAAAGTAACTGTGCACTAGGGTCGAGCAAATCAGTAAACATAATGCAGATGATAGCTGAGATTCCTACTGTCAGAGAAAAAAAAATTGCAAATAAGGAAAAGGGAAGGCTAAATGATTCCATTGGTGTTGAATTAGAATGAGATATATTCATAGGAACTCATGGTTTTTAATATATATTATATAAATGCAGATAGATTCAGAAATAAGGATAAGTGATTATGTGTTATATTTATGAATATATTCATAAATATATTTCCTAGTTCTGTCCACTGAGAGGGCTTAGAAGCAATGGTATTCCAGTAGCAATGAGCATACTAAGCACCCAGATATTAATTTGTAAACAATATACACCAATAAAAGGAATCAAGGCTCCTTGGAAAAGTAGTTGATTCTAGTGGCAGAGTAGGAAAGACACGAGATAAATCTGCAATATATTGTGGTGCCAGAGAGTAAGAAGTACCCAAAAAAGGATAGGAACATGACAAAAAGTTCCAACCTGAAGAAGCTTCTAATGGCCAAAGGTTAAAAAGTTGGGCAACAAAGTACTGATAAGTGTTGCGTTATAGTGCATAGAAAAAATTTAATATCTATGAGTCAACAGGGTTAAAATAAATAATTGAATAAATGAATGAGGGAGAATGGTCAGCTCTTCTTTACAGGAGATTTTCAATGAATAAATGTTCAAGAAAAGAGGGAAATGGAAAATCACCGTCAGGGACACACCACTGTAATAACTGTTGCAGACAAGATTGACCAATGAATGCTATAGTTAATAGGTGAAAGTTTGAGGAGAAAAAGGACATTTGAATAGTATTAAAGTATCTCCTCCAACATATTTATTACTTTTGATGGAGAAAAATAATTTTAACCTTACAATAGAAAAATCATCTTACCCAAGTGATCAAGGTTAATCTCAGCAGAAATAAGATGTACCACTGGCATAATCCACAGAGTAAGGCAAATCACTTCTGTATTATTGTTGCCCAAACTATCTTACCTCAAAATAATCATGAGAAAACATTTTGCAAGCTCAAATTGAGGAACAATCTACAAAGTAACTGACCTGTAAACTTCAAATGTGTCAAGATTATGAAGGTAAACAAACACAAAGGAACTGTCTCAGCTTGGAGGAGACAAAGAAAACATGAAACTAAATGTAATATAAGATCATGAATTGGTGTATTAAACAGACAAAGGATATTATGTGAAATTTGAATAAGAGCTGAGGTTTAATTAACAATATTGGATCCCTAGTAATTTCCTGGTCTGATCATTGTAGTATGGTTTTGTAAGATATTAGCATTAGAGTGGGCAAAGGGTGTATGAAAATTCCCTGTACTATTTTTGTATTTTTTTCTGTCTAAAACTACTTCAAAATAAAATACAAAAAAGAATTTATATGTGTAGAGAAGATATTGAAATATTTTGATTCTCAGCACTCAAAATGCTGATTGGAGGATAGAAAAAAAACAATTTAAAGTCTTTATTAAGGGAGAAAGAAATTCAGTAGTATTCCAGCTTCACTGAGCACAGAAAATAACAGAAAAGTGCTCTCATAGTAGGATCTCAATAAATGTTAAACAAATGAATGAATGAATGAATGAATGGTGAAAGAACTTTTAAAGTGACATATAACAGAGAAATCTTCCAGGGATATTATGGTATAGTGGGTGGTTTTTAAACAAAATCAAAGGCTAAGACTATTATCTGTCACCAGAGTATTGATTCAAAAAATATTAAGTGAATGAATTTTATGAAGACCCCCTTTATATAAAACAAATAGAAGTGGAAATGTGCATGCTTACATGAAGCAGGAGTACAAAAGGGAGACAGAATCCCGTCCCCTTTGCCATCCCTTTAGTCTGAGGCACCTCTGTTAATATTTGAGATCCAGGAGAAACTGATTGATAATCATCTGTCGTTAAGCAATTTTAAAGTGGTGCTTTGCATTATTAGATGTCAATTGAATGTTGAATGTTTGAATATTCTAAAGATAATTAAATTGACACTAGTTTCTCCTAAGTTATGCTTCATGAAATCCTCTGCAATTTTGTATTCCTGAGATGATGCTGCCACCATTTCAGACATTCCTCATCTAAAAGGAAAAGGAAAAGCTTATTTTTTCCAGGATGTACAGAAATTAAGATTTCTTTGCCAACATCCATTTTTATAATTAGGCACTAAAACATAGTCATTGAATAAAAGGCCACTAATAAAATCTAAATCTAGCCAATCTAGGCTTTGCGTCACATATTTTACCTTGGCAATTTTCCCTTATGACATAGGATCAACTAGACTGGAATGATATTAAGTGCTTTTACCACATGAGTTTAAAATATTTTTGCTTCATCTCTATCACTCAACATAGGTGATAGAGAAGCCATAGTTGTGGCTTCCATTAAAAACAAGAGCCACAGTTTTGGCTTCCATTAAAAATAAAACAAAACTTTAAAACCATAAGCATTTTAAGATTTTAAATTCAGTTACACAGGCTAAGAATAGTGTTTTATCTTTTCCTCTGCCTGACTTGTTCACAATAACCATGTAAAACCACTGTATTATGTTTTTTATTCTTTTTTTAAAAAATGAACTAGGATTGCACAAATTCTGACACTAGAGAGAAACAAATCATCTTTTGTATAAATGAAATATAAAATGCAACTATTAATGAATGTCTCTTGATCTTTTTTTACTAAAGTCATTTGTCAATATTTTGGGATCTGAGTCAAGATTCTTGACTGCAAACATTAGTTTCCATAGTAGTTTGAATATATTTATATTCTAAGTTCTTGTTATCTTGCCTTTAATTTATTTTTAAAATATTTTGGATAGTGTGTTAATTTTAATTTATATCCTAGCAGTGGTCAAATTCCCCTCAATGTTTCTTAACAGAGAATACAAAATCTAGGGGTAGAGGATTAGATGCTAAACAGAGTTCAACAAGTCAGTGGAAGCTCTTAACTCAAATTTTTAATTATGTTTATTTCCAACCCAAACCAGAGGGCTTGTTAAATAATAGAATGGATGGAGAAATAGTTTTGTTGGCTACAAATACAATACATGAAGTCACACCCTTGCATAAAAAAGGTCTGAGAATCTAGCAGTCCCAGTGGTCTATATAGTTTGGAATGGTTCCCTAGGTTTTAGATTCCTACCGGTCCTCTGTTCAGCTGCTCGCAGAGGATTCTGTTCCCTAACTGAATACTGACACTAGAGCACTTCTGCATCTGCTGTTACTACATCTTTCTTACAAGATGATTATCCCAGCCTTAAGTATAGATTATTGGGATTGCATTGAGTTTGCAGAGCAGTTGTAAGTCTACTTTTGTACCAGCTTACATGAAAATGTTTGCATACCCAGCTGACTTTGTGACTTGCTTTCATTGTCATAGATGAATGTCACGATGAAGCATCTACACATCTCTTACTACTGGAGGCTATAAATATACTAAAAGGAAGCTACTAATATAAATGACCAAACTGAATTTAACTGGGGGCAGTATTAAAGACCCATCTTGAAATATGGGGAAGACAAATTCATAAGTTATATAAAACTTATGATTTAATATAAAAGGCAATTTCAAAAGTAAAGGAGAGTTAATATTTTGAAGTTTATGAGATTATTTAAGTGCTGCCATGTGCAAACTCATTTTACTTGATGCCTTAATCTTTTCTAATGTATCCATCTTACACACAATTGAAATTATAACAAACTCAGGCTACAATCAGGGAACAAGTTCTGGCTACCCTGGAAAAGGAATGTTAATCACAATGGTTCTCTTCCGGGAGCTGTGTATAAGGTTGATACTTTCCTGAGCAAGAAGGAATGCTTATTTTGCAAGAAAGAAATTTTTCCTGTGCTGTACTTGTACCAGGCTTTCAGAAAAAGACGACCTGATTGATTCCTGTTCAGGTACCTGAAATGTTTAAGATAATATTCTAAACAAATCGCAAATCTTTGGCAACAATTACTCTACTCTCAGGAAATTGTTCAGTTGATCAGAAGTGAAAGGGTTACTCATGGCTGCTTTTCTATTCCTTCCTGTCCACCCTGACCAATTCTAATCACAATTTAACCCCTATTTCCTAGTAATTTAGACACCTAGCTGTTTTCACTTAAAGCACCAGTTTTGAGAAATGGGAGAAATATTTTGGCAAATATTATTCTTACAAGTTAATGGGGGATGTGTAGTCTTGAAAAAGTAAAAAAAAAATGTCAAGGCCTTATAAAAATAATCCAGTTAATTTATCCCATAATAATAGGAATAGCCATAGATTTCAGATATTTAACTAAAGATTTCAGTGTTGTAACTCTAATTGAATGAGAGTGTAAATGACTGGATATTTTCACCCCCTTGCCAGTAATATTTTGAGAGATTTTCACTCTACGGTAAACATTTTTTGGTTTCATGAAGAACCTTTCATATTTTCAAGCTATAAATGGATGGTGAACATTACATGAATTACCTTCACCCAGGTCATGATGATTTTCCCAAAAATTTCAGGATAAACTTGAGGTATCAGAAAGAAACAAAATGACAATGCTCAATAAAAATACTTTTTTTGAGTTTGCTCTTGAAATGAGGAAATTTTAACCTGTATTTTGGCAGGGAACATTTAACAAATATGTTTTTATTACAATATAAAGCATTGTTTTAGCTAGGAGTATAAATAAAATCTTTATTATGGTTGTATTGCATTTTAGAAGAAATTTACTTTCCATATTTACTCTAGACTTAACACTAAATATGTGATTGATTCATAATAGGCACTTAGCTTATATCACTTTATAACATGAAATGCTGGGATATGTCCCCAAGACTTTAGATGAAACACATCTATCTCCCTTGCATTTTTAAGGCTTTTTATCCCCCCAGGAGTTATTGAAATGGAAAGCTATGGATATTGTGTGAAGAAAATGTTCTGAATATATAATTAGAGAATATCAAGGTGGATGGTCAGACCAAAGAACTCTAGATTCATTCTCCCCTCTATATTTTGATCAAGACTGGAGGAAGAGAATAAGTTCTTACATAAATTATAATATAATAGATAAGTGCTCTGTTAAGAGATTGTGTTCCAGATGCATAAAGGCACTATTTTGTCTCCATAGTATAGAATTTGTCTGTGGGTGTATGACTACATCTAACTCAATTGCATTTTGTAGGACCTACACATTTTAATCCAATCTGGTTTAACCAAAAATGCCATTTATATAAGTTCATACATTTAAAGAGATGCCATGTGGTCTTGTGGAATGCTCTTTTACATATTGCCAGTCCCTGAACTTTATCAAGACTGGAGGTTGTTTGCTCTTGAAAATGTGAAATATGCTACATTTTACTAAAAGAAACATTTACTTTCTTCACCTCTAGCTTATTAAATTACATATCTATTCAAATGAAAGTTATTTGGACAATAGTTTCATAAGCTGTACAATGAAGCCATATACATGCTAGCTATTAATATCTACCATAGAATTTTTAAAGATTCTCATATGCTTGAATTTAACATTTAGAAGAATTAAGCATACACATGACAAAGAATAGCAAAAGGGCCATTGTTAAAAGATTAGTTAAACAATGTTGAAAAATCCCCGGATTCTCTGAGTCAAAAAGATTTTAAGATAAATATTACTTTCGGAATAGAGTGATCCAATTCTGTGGTTGGATGAAGTATATAGTAAATTAAGGCAGCTGAGGCAAATTCTTAGTTTTAAATAAGGTAAAAATTGAAAGCCTTGCTCTAGTTACAAAAGAAAGAGAATGATGGATCTATAGATATTAATTCTTCTCTTTAGCATTCTTTACTCATGAGTTGGGTCTGTCAATCAACTTTCCCCTTTTTCTAATGCACATAAAAGCTGCATTATCACAATGGATTACATTGTAAAATTATATTTATCAAATTAGAATCAAGCTCTTATTCAGCATTAAATTTTACTAATAATTTAAATGATTCAAATTATGAAAAAAGAACAGGCAATGCGGGGATTGGTCCAAGATTCCCAATGTGAACTCTCAAGTCCTTTCTTTCCACATTGTTTATTTTCTTTTGCCCAGGATAATAGATGAGTTACCTGGCTGATCTTGCCCATTCACATCGGTTATACAAAAGGAACCATCTAGATAAGGGATGGGAAATCCAGCCCACTGCCTATTTTTGTAAATAAAGTTTTACTGGAACACAGTCACATGCATTCATTTATGTATTATCTATGGCTGGTCTTGCACTATAACGTCAGAGTTGACAGTTGTGAGAGTGACCTTATGCTTTGCAAAGCTGAACATATCTACTACCTGATTCTTTACAGAAAATGTTAGTCTATTTCTGGTCTAGATTATGAAACATTTCCATTTCATACTCAGATAGTTATGTGACTTTTATGGCATTTTGCAAAGAGCCATATACCATCAATTCCTAAATTCCTGGTTTGATTATCATAAGCACTGCTTGACAAAAGACTTCCTGCCAAAAGCATTATATAAATAAGGACTATCCTGCTAGCAAATATTGTTAGTTTGTTTTCAGGAGGTTTGTTTTTAGAATTTTTAAAAGGAAATTAGATTGAAGTAATTTGCCTCATTTCTTTCCTCAGGGATTCCCTCTGGAAATGGGATAGAAATGGATTATAGACCAACTGCTTATCTCTTTCCTTCCTAACCACTCAATTCTCCTAGCTCAGAGATAGGTCCATAAAAAATATCAATTTTGCATAAATATTTTGACAATGATATATATTTATTGTCAGTATCCTTCCACAAATATATACTCTTATTTATTCTTCACAACCACCCTTTCAATTAGATATGGAAATTATGATTTTCAAAAATTTTCAAACATATTTGGGGACAAGTTCAGAAGGACTAAGTCATGGAGCAAAAGAATGTGTCTCAGACTGTTCTGGAATTTGGAAAGTTTTTCTGCCTCTTACCCCTGAAGGACTTTTTAAAAAATTTATTCTTATTAGGGAAGTTGTAGCTTTACAGAAAAAACATGCAGAAAATACCAAGTTCCCATATAACGCCCTCAGACACACACTGTTTTCCCTATTAGTAACAGTGTGCATTAGTGTGGTGCCTTTGCACAACTGATGAAACAATATTATCATTATAATTTTACTATTAACTAAAGTCCATCATTTGCATTAGCATTCACTGGGTTGCACAATAATATTTTTTACATTTTTTTTCTTTATTTGTAAAGGAGCTCTAGATTACATACATGTTGCATAGAAAATATAAGGGATTCCCATATACCCCACCCTCTCTCCTTCCCACACTTTGCCCCGTTAACATCTTTCATTAGTGTGGTACATTTATTACAAATGATGAACACATATTGAAACATTGTTACTAGCCATGGTCTATAGTTTACATTATGTTTTACATTTGCACCACACAATTTTATAGGTTTTGACAAAATGTATAATGGCTGGTGTCTGTCATTGTAATATCAGGTAAAATGATTCCAATGTCTCAAAAATGCCACATGTTACACCTATTGTTCCCTTTCCCTCCCCTTAGAACTTCTGGTAACCACTGTCTTTATATCAAAATTACAAATTTTTCCATTACTAGAATAATAATAAGTCTACTTTAGTCCATAGTTGCATCCTCCCCTTATGTTTGTTTGTTCCTCTATCTTGAGGATTTGGGGATGGTGATGCCCACTCTACTTCTGATTGAGAGGGGGCTTAGATCCCATGAGGCAGATGGATGGAACTGCCTTGCTTGCAGTTGAAGATACTTTCTGCTTCTTGGATTGGGCATTGTCCATCATCATCCTTTAGTTACTTGTCCTGGGTGAGTCTCATGAATCGGAGAGTAGGTGTTGGCTGCAACTCTGCTGAGATTCAGGGCTCACCCAGTATATGAACACCAGAAGATTTAAAGTATACAGTGCAAAAGGCAAACCACTGACCATGGTTAGGAGCAATTCTTCGATATTTGTTCATTGATTGTTACAAATGTACTATACTCATCTAGGATGTTATAGGTAGGGGAAGATGTGGGGGTGGGGGGAGGAAGTGGGGTGAATGGGAATCCTCTGTATTTTCTATGTGAATTTTCTGTAACCTAAATTTCTTGGAAAATAAAGTGAAAAAAAATTTGGAGGAACATACAGAAGAAATTGTCAATATACAGGAAAGATAAGAGATCTTATGGTGAAAGGCACAATGCAAAAACATTTTTAAAATAATTTTTGTTGTTTATTTTTTTATTGCTATTTTTTGTTAGCTTTGTTTTGGGGAGGTTTTTGGGTTGCAGAGGGGTTGCAGCTGTAGTAGGGGAGGATCACTGGTCTGGGGTGTTGGTGGTAGGGGGATGTGTATAGGGGGGTGCACCTGGGGCATGCCTGTATGGAGTGTGAATGTGTTCAGTGGTCATGGGTAATTGTCATGGTGGGTGGAGACCCACAGAATAACCCATAGAATATTGAATTCCCATCCTGATGAGTCCTACTACATTCTCTCATAGAGTGGCCAGATCTCTGGAGTACATGGGCAGTGCCTAGAAAAGGAGGGTGGACCAGTACACCAGGCCTTGATATTGATGCTTGTACTTATGAACCTTGTTCATGTGAAATCAGAACCTAGCATGGTTATATATATTGCCTAAGAGTTATCTCCTAAGGACCTCCTTGTTGCTCAAATGTGGCCATTAAGGCAAACTCAGCATATAAATTCACTGCCTTTTCCTGGATGTGGGACATGATTCCCAGGGATGAGTCTCCCTGGCACCAAGGGATTAATACCAAGCACCAACTAATGATTCATTTGGAGAAATACCTAGACCAAAAGGGGGAAATATTAAATCCAAATGAGTTTTTATGGCTAAGAGACTTCAAAGTGAGTAGGGATGTCATTCCAGAGGTTACACTTATGCACATGTCAGGAGGAGCTCACTGTCTGCCACAGTAAACAGTGCCTCAAATAGGGTGCTCTTGGGGAATCTAGAGACATCTAAACACTATAGGCAGGGCAGACAACCCCAGGAAATTGGCACCCCATCAGTGGGCCTTACCTTGGAATATGTGATAACCCATCTCCCCCAATGTATAAGAGTTAGACTCATTTATAATTTTTGACACATAGTTCTATCACAGAATGATTTTTAACACTCAACACTAAATGTATATTGTGTTAAAATAATGCTGTAAGACCAACTTGAAGATCTAATTGAATGGAAGTACAGGATTTGGAAGAAATGAATAAGATGAGTTTGTGTACCTGATAGGTTAAGAGAAAAAATTCTGGAACCAGAGTACCCCAGCGATAGCACTTACAAAATATTTTACCTTGGCAAATTATTTAAAGTTTCTATGCCTCGGTTTTCCCATATGGCAGCCATTTAGGATCAAATGAGGCCTATATATTTACTGTTTTACAAAGGTTTACATAGGGAGTAAGCACTAAATAACCACTAGTTATCAAAATTTAGGGACAAAACTCTTAATATTGGTGACATAAATGATAGGAATATAATATAGACTCTGACCAATTTAGGGTAACTGAAAGGATGGCCAGCTTAATTATAATCTATTTTAATACAATTTAATTTGAGTTGGTTTCAGGTAATAATAGTAAGTCAAACAAGACTTGCCCTAAAAAATGGGATAGGATAGGAGATGTGGAGTCTAAGGAACTTGCAAACTTCATCTTTCAAAATTCTACAATAACCTAATCAGGAGCTTGAATCACACACCAAAAAATAGTGTAAATTTCATTCAAATACATGGAAATTTAGAAATATAATTAAATTTTGGGAAAATGTAATTATTCTGGTGTCCACCTGTTGGTCACTATGTACATTTCCTGGATAATTCAGCTAGTCTCATATCTTTAATTTTAAATTTAAAATACTGGTGTTTGACTCCCACTCTAGATGTGTCACTGGAAATCCAGTTGTGTATTACACTGCCTTCTCAATATCTCCATCTGCATATTTCATAGGCCATTCAAACTCTGTACCTCCAAACTGATCTCATCAATGGCATCTATCAAATTTCTCAAGAGAAATTGTCCTTGACTCCTCTTTTTCATTCATTCTCCATTTGCAATTTATTATCATTAACCAATTTATTATCAGTTTATTTCACCTTGTTTTTTAAATCATTCTATATTTATTACTACCAACCTGATGAAGCTCTTTATCATTCCTGCCTACCGAATCTCCTAACTGGTCTCTATGCCTAACCTCTTGCCTCCTGTATTAGTCTGCCAAAGGGGTGCTGATGCAAAGTACCACAAATCTTCTGACTTTTATAAAGGGTATTTATTTGGGGTAAAAGCTTACAGTTACAAGGCCCTAAAGAGTCCATCTCAAGATTGCTTTCTCACCAAAGTCAGTTGCCACATTTCAAAGCAAGATGGTCACTGATCTCTGTCTGGTCTCTCCCTCCTGGACTTCCTCTTCTTCTTAAGGCACCATGGGCCCAGCTTCTTTCCAATCTCAGCTGTAGGCTGGCACAGGGCTTCTCAGGGATTCCTATATCAGTCCCTACTCTCTTCCCAAGTTCAGATGCAACTATCAGGTGAATGGCTTATCTCTCGCCAGAGCCCCAGGATCAAAAATGACAAAGCTCTCTCTCTTCCTATGTATCTTCTTGAGTGTCCATTTATATCAGCCTGCCAGGAGAGCAAGGACTCAGCCTGAGTCATACCTTACTGATGTGGTTGAATCAAAGCCCTAATCTTAACAGTGTGATTGTGGTAGAAAAGAGAAGTTTAGAGTTGTGTATGTTACTAGAAGGAAAGCTAGAGGATACTTAACGGGATTGCCCTATATAGGCTGATGATGCCAGGGAAGATATCAAAGAGGAAGTAATATTTATTTATTTATTTATTTATTTATTTATTTTTGTTTATATATTTTTTTATTTCTAAAATGATATATAAATACATATGCATATATGTGCATTTGTTTACATAAATGTTATTTGTTATATATATATATACATTTTATAAAGGTGCCCAGATTACCCAAATACTACTCAGAAACTACAGGGATTCCCATGCTCCCCACCGCCCACACCCCCAAAAACACCCCACACAACCATTCCCCTTCCGTGTGGTACTACACCCGCAATGGATATACACATCCTGGGGCCTTGCCACCGAGCATAGACTACAGTTCACATCACAGACCACACTCTTTCCCACCCAGTTCTGCGTGGTATATTCTGATGGAAAATGGCCTACATTCGTCG
>JAQZBX010012211.1:0-41551 GCA_029593785.1 Cabassous unicinctus | reverse complement strand
CTCTGTTCTTTGCCTTGCCTTTTACATTCAATTCCCCACCCCCTGGTGGGTGGGGCTCAACGCCCTACTGACTGACATGGCCCAGTCAACGCCCTAATCATAATTCAATCATGCCCAGATTAACAGATCAGATTACAGGCATGATCCAATTATATTTTTGGAATTCATAATTACATCAAATTCCCCAACGGTTACACCTCTTAAAAAAAAAAAAAAAAAAAAGCTGTTTGCAAACCTACAGATAAAAGGAAGTATAATTTTTGTCATCAATAATAAGAATACTAAGAAAAAGTGACCCCAATTCCCATCTCCCTTTTATCCATGCCCTAGGCAAGAAATTCCTCTTTAGTTATTTCTCCTCCCTCTAATTCCAGGCTTGGACAGACCTGGATTTTACAGGCAACTCTCCTGAGACAATTCTCTGTTCGGCTGGCACTTCTGGCCACCATCTATCAAGCCATTATTGGTCCTAATAAGGTGTCGCTCTGTGCCTTCCTTATGTTTTCACTTATCATTTTACCTGTCTTTTCTGTAGCTCTGGGAGGTAGGTAGGAGTAACTATTATTATCACCATTTTACAGACAGGTAAATTGGAGCCCAGGAGAGCTTCTGTGGCTTTCTGAGGTCACACAACCCATCAGAGGCTCAAAGCACTGGCCCGTCTCCTGCCCATATCCAGTTCTTTGACCTTTGTTTTATTTCATAAGAATCCAGCAGTGGCCACCTACAAATTAGCAAATAATTTAAGTTTTTATCTAAGTTTCTTAGAAGTAAATTAAACCTCCTTACCATTTCCAACAGTGAATTTCAGTTGGCTTAAATCAACAGAGCTAGTGTTTAAGTTCATTCCACATTGGAGTGGGAATCTTAAATGGGAAATCCCTCCTTTTTATTTGATGTCAAATTGCTCTTCTCAGAATACACCTCTGTTCTGGTGCTGCTGCTTCTCAAAAATCTTCCATGGCTCCCTACTACCTAAGGGGTAACATGGTTTCAGCAGGTGCCTAGAATGTCACCGTTCTTTTACTTATTATTTTCATTCTGGTTCAGAGGTATAATTCCTCCTAATTTCCCTACCCTTTAAGGTGTCAAAAAAAAGAATATGCTTAGGATTTTTTTTGAGAGTCAGAAGAATGAACTTTTGCACTGAATGCCTGGGGCAGAGGCAGTGGGGGAGGAAGGGCAGAAAACAAATACTGAGAGCACCCAAATGCATTGGAATTTCACATTAGGATTGGGGGGGGGGGGGGGGGGGGAGACATTCTCAACCTGGGGAATGACTCCAGTGGCTCATTCTTTCATGCAAGGCTCTCTAAACTTTAAAAAATATCTTATCACATTGGTTCACCCCACAATCTAGGAAATCCTGAGCACCCCGATGGAGGAAGCCTGGCTGTTTATTGCCAGTGTAGCCTCGGCCTGCCTGGGTGGCCTTGGACATGCCATGCAAGCTCAGTTTCCTTTATCTGAGAAATGGGAGAGAAGGGGCAGATGTGTTCCCTGGGAGTATCATTTGGGTTATACTAATTAATGACTGTGAAGTGGCTGAGTAAAGGGAAGGTGTAGGACTGTGAGAGAGGATGGCGTCGCTGATCTGTACCTGGTACTTCTGTAGTGACGGGGAGGAGTTTCACTGACAGAAACAAATTTCAGTGTTTTAAACAAATCTGGTCAGGAGCTTCTTTAGTGGAAGTTTGATTTTGCTTTAGATTCCTTAGGTACATCTGTTTCCCCATGGAAGGGACAGAATTAGAGTCATACTCCTAGAATGCTTGGGTCACTGCCCAGGGACCTTTGCAGGCACAGCTCACGACTGTTGGCATCACAACACATGAAGCCACACGTGATAGGACACAGAATGTTAGAACAGCAGAGCCGTGGCTGGCAGACGTGGTCGGGCTGATAGAGGTCATCTAGTTCAGCTTTCAAGCTTGTGCTTCCCAGGAAGGTGTAGGCCTCTGCCCCTGCTTCTAACAGTGCAACTGGGCTATTATCACTTTATGGATTGTGCTTCCAGGTACAATATCCTTAGGAAAGAGAGATTCTGGTCCTGAAAACAATAGAGGGGTTTGAAATCACTGATCTATCCGAGCTCCTCCCTCCAACATACATACATCACTTACAGATGAGAAAGAGGCTTTACAGGGCTTAGGTGACTCACACAGGGGTCTAGTGACTTTAGATTCAGGTCTCCTGAGAGCCAAGCCAGGGAACAGCTTACTATACTGACTGTTGAACAAGCATCTGCAAGTGTGCAGCCCTGACCACAGCCAAAGGTCATCCCTTCGCTGCTTCCGGGGGGGCTCGTTTAGGGTCAAATGCACAGGAATGCACAGAAAAAAGAATCAGAACCTGTATGAGTTGAAAGGGACTTTAGAGTTCTTATCCCACTCCCACCCCCAGGGCCAGAAGACCCCCTAGCATAGCCCATCCTTCACAGGTGGCCACCCAGATTCTGCTTGAATTCCTCCAGTGACAGGGAGTGCTCTCCATTCTGGGATGACTCAGTCCAGGATTGCACTTGTGACCATCAACCAAGAAAATGTGGGAAGATTGCAGAATCTCCATTGAACACAATCTCTGTTGCATTCAAACTCTGATCAGTGACTTGGAGAAAAGCCTGGAAGTTACAGCTTCCAAATTTTTGAAGGTCGGAATCAAGGTTCAGAGACACTGGAGCACTGAGTTCAAACACAGTGTCAAAGAATCAAGATCTGGTTAAAGTCCTTTGGCATTTAGTTGCAGACAAATCAGCCTGTGCAAGAACAGATTGGATGGCAACGTGGTCATACATCCGAGGGTTTTCGTGACCCACAAACTGGACAATGAATAGCATGAGCCGGCTGCTAAAAAGTAATAGTTTGGGGTAATGTTTATTGAAAACCATCATGTACTGTGCTCAGCAGTTATGGGCATTAACTAAATTGATTCTCAAAAGGATCTTATGAAAGAGGGAAACTGAGGGTCAGAGAAGGTAAGGTACTTGCGGAAGTGACATAGCCAGAGTCTGTGTGCTGTTAATTACCCTCTGCTGACCTCTCGTCTGTGAAATGGGGTTGGTAGTTGCACGGAGGCAGAGTTTAATTCATATGTATATGCTAAAAGCGCTGGTTCGTGAATGCCCACGCTTGTATACGCTCACACCAGTTCACACACAAGCCCCACAGACATCATATTCGTTGTCCAGCAGGCACACAACTAATGTACCCACACAATTATTCCAACATTGCCTCCTAAGTGTGCTTGTGCTCTCTTGCAAAAGTGCACATTCACCACATGCAGATTTCTCTGCGCCTGGAGAGCAAATGAGTGTGAGGCCCCACCCCTGACAAGCGCCTGCTCGCAGCTTCCCAGAACAGCCTGTGGCTGGGCCAGCAAGCTTAGGCTCGACCAGAGGCCAGTGGCTTCCTGCGCGGCCGGGACGCAGTCTGGAGCTTCTCCAGATATTATGGGGCTCAGCATACCCCATCATCACCCCATTGAGCGCGTTCGATGTGCCAGGTACGTGTGTGATCTGATTTAGTCCTCATAAAACCCCAAAGAAGCAGTCTTATTAAGAGCCCCAGGTTACAAATGAGGAAACTGAGGTTCAGAGATGTTAAGTAACTTCCAAAAGCTGGACAGTTAGCGAGTGGTGGAGCTGGGTCACGAAGCCAAACAGTCAGATTCATGAGTAACCACGGCTTTCTCCTTCTGGCAGCGTGGTCAGAGGAAAGAACCTGGCTCTAGTTCTCACCCTGTGACTTTGGGCGAGTCCCTTTCTCTCTTTGGGACTTCGAGAAGGAAGGGGTGATCTCTAAAGGATCTTTTGGTTGTCGTCCTGTCATTGCTTTTCCTAAGTCCAGAGCATTCCATTTCTAACTAGCATTTATTAAGCACAGTTATATACCAGGCACTGTTCTAGGCCCTCGGGATTCATTTGTGAATAAGCTACACAAAGTTCCTGGCTTCACGGAGCCCAGTGTCTAGTTGGGGAGACAGTCATTAAACAAATAAAGAAGAACCTTGGGTGGTAAATGTCACGGAGAAAATGGGTGAGGTAATAAAGAAGGGAGTTGGGAGGTAGGAGACTTCAAAGGGGGTTAGGAGGTGATATTCCAGTGATATATGGAACCAGTCATGTGAGACTCTTAAGGGAAAGGAGATTGCAAGTGCAAAGGCCCCAAGGCAGGTTCCAGCTTGATGTGCTTGTGGAGGAGAAAGGGGGCCTGTGCGGCTGCAGCTTGGTGAAGAGCAGAAAGAGTGGTGGGAGGGTATCTTTGGAGCAGCAGGCAGGGTCCAAAAGACCCCATGGTAAGGAGTTTAGATTTTAATCTAAGTGCAATGGGAAACCACTGGAAAGTTTTAAGCAGGGAAATGATATGAATTGATTGATGTTTTCACCGGAAGTTTCAAAATAGTGGTCCTAGGTGTTGCAGCTGGGAGGGTGGCCTGGGGAACCCAACATGCCTCAGCACCCTGTGAACCTGCTCAGTCGCCCAGACCTGGCGCCAGGAAATAGATGTCCAGACACAGCCTATTCCCTTGGCAAACCACTCAGCGGGTCTCTGGGTCCCACAGTTCGGACACAGTTATGGGCACCATGCCCCACCCAGGGTGCATTCTCTCAGCACCTTGTCCCCCTCCCAGGGTGGCCCTACCCCGTCCCCTTCCCTACAACTCATCTTAACGGCGCCCGCTCTCAAGGCGCCTGTGCAGCCACTGAGCGGTGGGTCTTGTTGGGGCCTGCCCGACACCAGTGCTGCCCTCGTGCACAGGAAGCTCTGCACAAAGTGGGACAAGAGGAGCGGGAGCCTGCGTGCACCCCGGGCTCGCTGAGCCGAGGCGTGAGCAGACCGGGGACTGGGGTAAGGACTTACTTTCCCTGGGGCTTCTGCTTCAAAAGCAATGCCACCCTGCAGGGGGTTGGGGGAGGGGGGCAGGAGAGGCAAACGACTCAGGGGGCCCTGCTTGCTTGTGGGACCTGTGCCAGAGGGTGAGGGAGTGTGGCTCCTGTACCAGGCTGGCTCTGCTGTGGGCCACGGGCGCCCAGCAGTAGGTGGTGAACAAGGGATAGGATAGAAGGCAGGAAGGATGGGGAAAGGCCAACATCTTTTTCTGTCACTGGCTTTAGGACCCAAGTGTAGAATCTGCTGTCATCCTGCCCCCACCTCTTTTTCCAGGTGCCTGGGCTTGGGGTGCCACCAGCAGGATCTCAAGCAAGGGCGGCTAGAAGGAGGGGGGCACATTCAAACTCTTTTCTGTCATAGGTTTCAGGCCCTACGTTAGGTGGACTTTTCCATTCCTGCCTCTGTGCTGCCTCCCACCTGGGGATGCCACCATCAGGGTCTAAAGGAACCTGGGACCCATTCACTCAGGACTCGGGGAAGACATGGCTCCAAGCCTCTCTTTTCCCCCTTGTGCTGAAGTTTAACTCTTCCTTGCCTTTGAAGAGCATGACAACTGGAAAAACAAGTCTTGCTTGTTTCATCCAGGAATGCTCTAGCACATCTGGCTGGCAGCCATGAAGCTCCTTGGGACCAAGACTCCCACGGGCAGGCCAGGCACCAGCAGGTGACCCAGCCCTCACTCTTGGCTTCTAGAACGCCTAGTTAGGCAACCAAACTCTACCCTTCCCCCAATGCTTGCCCAGGCCCTGGTCCTGCTGAGTCTCTTATTTTGGCCCAGATTGGAGTTCAGAGATGGGCTTTATGGGAAGCGGCAAGGAAGAGGATGGGGACAGCAGCAGGTCTTAGCAGGGCTAAGCATTCATTCATTCCAGGTTAGTTCGACAATTCCCAGCGACTAGTTCTTACCTGGCCATTCACTGTGTGACTTGGGGCAAGTCCCTTCCCTCTTTTGGGGCTCTATTTTCCCATCCATGCAGGGGGAGGGCAGCAGAGCTCCATCATCTCTAAGGTCCGTTTCAGCTCTGATATTTTAGGAGTTTAGGAGATTTCTATGTTCAGAATTTCAAGTCTCATCAGAATCAGTCTCTTTCCACAGGAGTCTGTGGTGAGACAGGTATAGATTAGCATGGGGCAGGGGAAGCTACACTGGCCTGTGACTCAGGGAACTCCAATTCTAGTCCTTGCTTTTCCTCTAGCTCTCTATAAGGCCCCAGGCAGTTCCCGTCCATTTATGAATTGGTTTTCTATTATTAGTAATGGCTAATATTGAGTTAAAACTTACAATGTGCCGGGTACCATGCTGTCACTGACCTTTGTTATTTCATTTAATTTTCACAACAATCCCATGAGGTAGATAATATCTTTATCCCTATTACACAGAAGAGGAAACTGAGGTCACAGAAGTTAAATAACTTGCCAGTAAGTGGTGGAGCCAGGGCAAGAACCAAGCAGCCTGATGCCAGACCTGTAATTTGGCCACTTTGCTCTTCTGCAGGCCCTTCATGTGTAAACACAGCCTATTTTGGCTGGAGCTCAGCTCTGATGGAGGGGTGTGTGGGAAATACAACTCCAAGAGTTCTTTAGAATCTAACTAGGAAGTCACAGAAGGTTTTGGGAAAAAGAGTAAAGTGGTCAGAACTGCATTGTGTCTGCCGGGTGCCCTTGAGAGGGCATTTCAAACTAGTTGTTTATACTTCAAGTCAGACAGTTTCTCAACTTTGGCACTATCGAGACTTGGGGCTAGATACTTCTTTGTTGGGAGGGGCAGGGCTGTCCTGTGCGTTGTAGGACATTAAGCAGCATCCTGGGCCTCTAGCCACTAGAAGCTAGGAGCCCCCCCAACCCCCAGCTGTGCCAACCCAAAAATGTCCTCAGATGTTGCCACATGTCCCCTGGGGCACATTCACCTGGTTAAGAACCACAGCAGCAGGTGCCATTTCTTTCCTAACTTCCACCCTCTCTTTCTCTTTTTGCCCAGGGCTTCAGGAGCTTTTCCACCATGACTGTTGCCTTGTTGGGGTTTGCCCTTTCCTTGCTCCACTGCGTGACCTGTCAGAAGCCCCAAGAGGGGATCATCACCTCCTCAGCTTGGCACTTCACACATCCCCTTTACAATGCCACGATCTATGAAAACTCTGCTCCCAGGACCTATGTGGACAGCTCTGTGAAAATGGGCATCTACCTTGCAGAGCCTCAGTGGGCAGTAAGGTACCGGATCATCTCTGGAGACATAGCCAACGTATTTAAAACAGAGGAGTATGTGGTGGGCAACTTCTGCTTTCTGAGAATAAGGACAAAGAGCAGCAACACGGCCCTTTTGAACAGGGAGGTACGAGATAGCTACGTCCTCATCATCCAGGCCACAGAGAAGACCTTGGAGTTTGAAGCTTTGACCCGTGTGGTGGTTCACATCCTGGACCGGAATGACCTGAAGCCTCTCTTTTCCCCGCCTTCTTATAGAGTCACCATCTCTGAGGACCTGCCCCTCAGGAGCCCCATCTGCAAGGTGTCCGCCACAGATGCAGACCTGGGTCAGAACGCTGAGTTCTATTATGTCTTTAACACGAGGTCTGAGATATTTGCCATCCATCCTACCAGTGGTGTGGTGATTGTGGCTGGAAAGCTCAATGTCACCCGGAGAGGGAAGTATGAGCTCCAGGTGCTGGCTGTAGACCGCATGCGGAAAATCTCTGAGGGCAATGGGTTTGGCAACTTGGCTGCACTTGTCATCCATGTGGAGTCTGCTCCCAGGCAGCCCCCAGGTATTGCTTCAGTGATGGTTACCCCACCACACAGCAATGAGGACACCACCTATGCTACCGTAGTAATGGATGCCAGCAGCTCAGGAGCCGAAGTGGACTCAGTGGAAATTGTTGGTGGTGACCCTGGAAAGCACTTCAAAGTCATCAAGTCTTATGCCCGGAGAAATGAGTTCAATTTGGTGTCTGTCAAAGACATAAACTGGATGGAGCACCTTCATGGATTCAACCTCAGCCTCCAGGCCAGGAGTGGGAGCAGGCCTTCTTCCTATTCCCAGATCAGGGGCTTTCACCTACCCCCTTCCAAGCTGACTTCCCTCAAATTTGAGAAGTCTATTTATAGAGTGCAGCTTAGTGAGTTTTCCCCTCCTGGAACCCGTGTGGTGATGGTGAAGGTAACCCCAGCCTTCCCCAATCTGCGGTATGTTCTAAAGCCATCCTCAGAGAATGCAGGGTTTAAACTCAATGCTCACACTGGGCTGATCACCACCACAAAGCTCATGGACTTTCATGACCAAGCCTATTACCAGCTACACATCAGAACCTCCCTGGGCCTGGCCTCCACCTCTGTGGTCATTGACGTCATAGACTGTAACAACCATGCCCCCATCTTCAGCAGGCCTTCCTATGATGGCACCTTTGATGAGAACATCCCTCCAGGCACGAGTGTTTTAACTGTTACTGCCACAGACCAGGATCAAGGGGAAAATGGATATGTCACCTATTCCATTGCTGATCCAAAAGCTGTGCCCTTTTCTATTGACCCTTACCTGGGGGTCATCTCCACTTCCAAACCCATGGACTACGAGCTCATGAAAAGAATTTATATCTTCCGGGTATGGGCTTCAGATTGGGGATCCCCATTTCGCCAGAAGAAGGAAGTGTCCATTTCTCTTAGGCTCAAGAACTTGAATGACAACCAGCCTATGTTTGAGAAAGTCAACTGTACTGGGGCTATCCGTGAAGACTCACCAGTAGGGAAATCAGTAATGACCATGTCAGCCATAGATGTGGATGAGCTTCAGAATCTAAAATACGAGATTGTGTCTGGCAATGAACTAGAATATTTTTACCTAAACCATTCCTCTGGTGTGATATCCCTCAAACGCTCATTTATGACTCGTGCTGCTGGTCAAGCCACCAACTATTACCTGAAAATTACAGCCTGGGATGGAAAGAACTATGCCTCACCCACGACTCTGAATGTTACTGTAGTTAAAGATCTTCACTCTGAGGTCCTTATTACATGTGATAAAACTGGAGTATTGACACATTTCACAAACACTATCCTCCATTCCCTTGAGCTTCAGAACCAGGGATTCAGTACTGAGGAGGAGTTCACTTCCCTAAGCACATATCAGATCAATCATCATACCCCCCAGTTTGAGGACCACTTCCCCCAGTCCATTGACATCCTTGAGCATGTTCTTGTTAACACCCCCATAGCCCGCTTGGCAGCCACTGACCCTGATACTAGCTTTAATGGCAAACTGGTCTACGTGATTGCAGATGGCAATGAGGAAGGCTGCTATGACATTGAGCTGGAAACAGGACTACTTACTGTGGCTGCCCCTTTGGACTATGAAGCCACCAGTTTCTATATCCTCAATATAACTGTGTATGATCTGGGCAATCCCCAGAAGGCTTCCTGGAAGTTATTGACAGTGAATGTGAAAGACTGGAATGACAATGCACCCAGATTTCCTCCTGGTGGGTACCAGGTAACCATCTCAGAGGACACAGAAGTTGGGACCACAATTGCAGAACTGAAAGCAAAAGATGCTGACTCAGAGGAGAATGGGAGGGTTCACTACACCCTGCTAAGTCCCACAGAGAAGTTCTCCCTCCACCCCCTTACTGGGGAACTGGTTATCACAGGACACCTGGACCGGGAATTAGAACCTCAGTATTTACTTAAGGTGGAGGCCAGGGACCAGCCCAGGAAGGGTCACCAGCTCTTCTCTGTCACCGACCTGGTAGTCACATTGGAAGATGTCAATGACAACTCTCCCCAGTGCATCACAGAACTCAGCAGACTGAAGATCCCAGAGGACATGCCCCCAGGGACTATCCTGACATTTCTGGATGCGTCTGATCCTGATCTGGGCCCTGCAGGAGAAGTGCGATATGTCCTGTTGGATGATGCCCATGGGACCTTCCGGGTGGACCTGATGACTGGGGCACTCAGTCTGGAGAGAGAGCTGGACTTTGAGAGGCAGGCTGGGTACAATCTGAGCCTATGGGCCAGTGATAGTGGGAAGCCCCTGGCTCACAGGACCCTCTGCCATATGGAGGTGATAGTCCTGGATGTAAATGAGAATCTCCACCCGCCCCACTTTACCTCCTTTGTGTACCAGGGCCAAGTGCAGGAAAACAGCCCCCCCGGAACCTGGGTGATGGAAGTGGCTGCCCAGGATGATGACAGTGGCTTGGATGGGGAGCTCCAGTACTTCCTGCGGGCTGGCACTGGCCTTGCAGTCTTCAACATCAACCGTGACACAGGTACTAGGGATGGGGTAGGAAGGGTGAGCCAAGCCCTAGGGCAGAAAGGGCCTAGAGGAAGCCAGGGACTGTCCTGAAAGGATTCAGGCTGCAGGCTGAAAAGAAAGGCAATAATTAATGATGCTCCTTCCCATCCCTTTTATTTTATTTTTAATTTATCTTTACTGGAGATTATATATGTGTGCGTGTGTGTATGTGTGTATAAATATGCACACATATAACACATATTATATATTTCTTCTGCTTATAAAAGTAATATATGCTGGTTATAAATTATATATATATATACACATATATATAAAATTAAAAACATGAATGTTCTTCTGTGGCCCATCTCCCCAGATATAATCTCTATTAACAATTTGGTGTATAACTTGATTTTTCCTCTTTGTATCTGATATATTATTATTGATCATTTTATTTTTATGAAAACATAATACAATAGACACTAATTCTAAAACTTAATTTTTTCACATAATGAAACATCAGGGCATCTTATATGTCAGTACACATATATTATTGTGTTTTGTTTGTTTGTTTGTTTTTTAGGAGGTACCAGGGATTGAACTCAGGACCTCGTACATGGGAAGCAGATGCTCAGCAACTGAGCTATATCCACTCTCCATACATAGATCATTTTCATTCTGTTTTAATGGCTGCATATTATTCTATCATATAGGTGTAACATCCTTGTTGATAAACTTTTACTCATATGCATGAGTACCTATAGGGAAAATTCTTTTAAAATAAAGTTGCTGGATCAAAGGATAAAAAACATATTCAATGTTAATATTTCCAAATTGCCCTCCAAAAAGGCGGCACTAACTTATTTATTTCCTTTAAGATTCAGAGAAAATGTGTGCAAGTCAGCAAACATGTACATTCTGTGGCTGTGAGCAAGGGCCCACACAGGCCCTGCCGGCTGAGTGTGATCCACGGGAGCTCAGGGGGCAATTCTGTTCTGTTCACTATTGAACCCTCAACTTCAGGGTCGATGCCAGTCCATGGAAAACAAACCCTCAATGGAATGAGTGAGCTAATGCATGAAATCATGAAGATGATGGAGAGGGAAATAGCCATTCACCCATCAAATCCCTAACTTTTAAATTGATATCTATAAGGACTTAAAGCTTGAAGGGAGCAGTTTTAGGACAACTGTAAGGAAATCCCACTTCAGAATGTGAAATAAATCAATGGGAACTGAGTTGAAGCAGTCAGGAGAGAGTAGGCCACCCAACAGAACAAGCTCTTGGTCTGTTTGAAGCTTTGTGATATGTGCTATATGTGGTATCTAGTTTAACCTTTGCAACACCCTGAGAGGCTGGACCATTATCATCACCCATTTGTGCAATAAAATAGTACAGCCCAGAAACTGTCATGCACCTGATGTCACAGAGCCAGTAAGTGGCAACGTCAGGGTCAAATCCAGGTCTGTCTGTCTCCCATATTGTGTTCTCTCCACTATATTGAACTCCCTTTCAGGGTGAAATAAAAGTCAGCTCAAGAAGGATGCCCTTTACTCTCCCTATCTGCAATGCTGGGGGAGAAGAGGGCTTCCCAGATTGGTGTAGTATAGAAAACTAGTCAACAAAAAGGTCTTTGATGACTTTTGGTTAAATAAACCTGGTATGCTAGAGTCACAGCCCCTTTGCAGCAGAGAGAGGCTCTGAGAGGCTCTATATTAAGAATATTAGTTCCCCTTTGTTTAACTCAGTGTGTCCCACATCCCATTGGCAACAGTCCTTTTTTCCCATGAAATACCTGTTAATATATTTTCCACAGTAATCTTTGGGTAATGTTGGGTAAGATGATTTCTAAAGCTAGTTTGGACTCCAAGGAATGTTGATTTTGATAATTCACTCTTCCTAGGAGTGATTCAGACATTGGCGCCCCTGGACCGAGAATTTATATCCTGCTACTGGCTGACAGTACAGGCAGTGGACAGGGGTTCTGTACCCCTCTCTTCCGTGACTGAAGTCTACATTGAGGTTACAGATGTCAATGACAACCCACCCTGGATGTCACGACCCGTGTTCTACCCCTCTGTCCCAGAGGATGCACCTTTGAACACCTCTGTGCTGAAGTTGGATGCCTGGGACCCAGACTCCAGCTCCAAAGGGAAGCTGACCTTCAACATCACCAGTGGGAACCACATGGGGTTCTTTGTTATTCACCCTTTCACAGGTAAGGACGCCAGGACTCTGGCCTGGGTGGCTAGGATGCGCTACAAAAGTTCTCGAAAGTGTGGTCCTAGACCAACATCATCAGCAGTGTCTGGAAACTTGTAGGAATGCTTATTTTCAGGCCCCACCCTAGACCTACTAAATCAGAACCCACAGGCCCAGCCATCTGGGTTTTAACAAGCCCTCCAGGTGATTCTGATGGGTACTAAAGTTTGAGAACCACTGCTCTACAAAATCCATCTCCATGGAAAGAGGAGAAAAACATGTCAGCTTCTCTCCTTGTGGCCCAGGGAAGCTGAGCAGGTTGCCCAGTGGGCAAGCTGGGATGACTTTACACCTCCACAGTACCCCCAAACTGACCTTTCCCCTGAGCCACAAACCACATCTTGAATCCCTTAACCCCAGTTCCAGACTGACCTCAATCCTGCCCACAGAGTGATGGCAGTAGGGATCTATTGAAGTCGAGGCAACCATCTCACTAACATCTGTCCTTGAGCACAGGCAGTCTAGGGTGAGGATGGTGGATGTTTTTGAAGAATCCAGAGGTCACAAGCTGGCAGCAGTGAGCCAGACATAGTCCACAGACGTATATTGTTTGACTTGCACAATTTTAAATGATTTTTTTCATTTCATTGCCAGCACTGGAAAACTAGGAAATTTCACACACACACACATACAAAATTCCAGATTTCTGGTTGTTCTTGAAAAATGGGAAGATCTGGCCACACCGACTCCACATTCCCACAGGGCCACAGTTTACTGGAGCTGAGAGCAGCTCCCTCTGTAGACCAAGCCCATGCTCTGTAGGCCCCACACTCCCCACCGTTCCCTATTATTATTCCTAGCTTGCTTCCCTCGTTTGTTTTACTTACCTGGCTCCTGCTGCCCAGTCCCAACTGCTATAGACACTTCTCAAAGCCCACATCTTCCTCCCAGGGGATAAGCAACTGCCCTATTGTCGAGAAGGCTAACATTATCTCCTCCAAACCCAACATCCTACTCCCCAGCTCCAATAATTTACACTTGGCCCTGTAGGACTGAACTGTGGCATGATTGGAGGAAGGGGACAGGGAGATTGCCAGCAGGCAGTCCCTCAGTGCTCAAGACAAAAGGGAACCAGAAGGAGCAATGAGCCTGGGAGCCATGGGGCAGATAGCAGTTGGCAGATACAAGTGCCTATTTGCCAATATTTGTTTGGAATCTTTCCTGTTAACCTTTGACTTCAGGATATGGATTAGTTCTCCTAAAAAGAGGATGCTTTTCCCCTGGAGTATTGTCAACAGATCTAAGCTGGCTCTCCACCAGGGCCCACACCCTCCCTCCCTTTTCAGCAGCTGGTAGAGATCTCTCACCTGAGGCATTAGCTTCTCAACTTCTTCCAAATCCTTGTTCTGTTTACTGTCAACATTTCCCTGACACCAGGTCTGGCAAAATGCCTTAGATGGCAGAGATGTTTTTAGTCTTCCTGCTGTTGGAGAGGAGAAATCTTTATTAGCATGAAGACTTAAAAACAAAGTAAAAATCATCAATGAGCCCTCAGCTCACCCTTCTCATTGGCTACCATCATATTGTCCCAATACCCCTTCCTGGATGCCTTGGATGGTTTCCTTGGCCCTAAGGTAAAGCCAGATCCTGCCATGTCTCACAACATCGTGCCTGTCATGGCCCCTGCTGACTTCTGGCCTCATCTTGCCTACCTCACCCTGACACTCTCTGGGTTCCAGCTGCATGGCCTACTTTGGTCCATCTCCAACTCCCTCCAGGCACTGGGCCTTTGCACTTGCTCTTTCTGCCTCTCCTTTTGCCAGATTAATTCCTGCTCTTCTTTGCCTGAGACTTCAGCTCAGCTGTTCTTTCCCTAGGTAAGTTTTCCCAGACCCCATAATACATCTCCCAGCACCAACTAATCCATTTAGTCACACTTACCATGTAGAATATTATATTTGCTTGCATGATTATTCCATTAATTATCTATGCCCTTCACTAGGCTCCAAAGTTTCCTGAGTAATGAGACCTTGACTTTTTGCCTACCATAATCTCTCCAGAAGCTGAGTATCCACTTTGTTCCAAGGTGTCTTTTGTACACACTTCCTTAATGGACCCTCGTGCCGCCCTGTGAGTGTGGTCCTGCCACACACAGGCACTCCCTAGAAATCCTCAAATAATATTTGTTCAGTGAAAGAATGACTCTCTACCAGCATCCACAATCTTGTTAGCCCCAGGAGTCATTCATTTATTTGCACATATTTAAAAATATCTGTCCTTAGTGAGGCATTTAACCTGTGTGTTATGGGGAGGTGTGAAGATAAATAAGACACAGCCTCAAGCCTGGTGGAATTTGGCCCACTAGGCACATGAAGATCTGGATACAAATAACCAGAGAACCAATGTGAAAGAGCTCAGCATCATAAACGATGCCAAGCGATGGTGCCCTGGCTGCTCAGAGGAGAGCAGAAGCCATTTGGTGTGGTGGCTTCACCCAACGGGGGGTGGGGGTGTGGGGCTCTGGCTGAGCCTAAGGATGGAGAGGATTTTGACAGGCAGAAGTCTGGCAGACCCTTGGGCAAGGAGAACGACGTGGGCAATAGCCAGCAGGGTAGAAGACCCAATCTTGTTGAGGAGAGAGAAAGCAGTTCAGCTTTCTAAAGGCAATCTCAGTTCCATCAGTGAGTTACTTAACTGTTCTAGGCCTGAAGACAGTCATGATATCTACTTCCTGGGGAGTTGTAAAGATTAAGTGAGTTAAAATAGAGAGATATATAAAGAGTGTGGAGGAACGCCTGGGCATACCAGTGCTCCAGAGGGTTAGCACTTACAATGCTGAGGTAGGAAGGAGGGGAGATGAAGCTGGAAAGGTAGTTGGGATAAGCCCTAGACTGCAGTGGGTAAGGTTGAAAAGAGTAGAGGGATCAGAGATCTATCAGAGGTGTAATCAATAGCACCTTGAAAATTATCAGATGAGAGAGGGGAGGGAGAGGGAAGGGTCAAGGGGAGATTTCAAGGTGCGGTGATGGGGACACACTTGTTTGGAGGATATTAATAATGAGCTAAATCAACTGAGTATCCACCTTGTTCCAAGGTGCACTTTGTACATATCTCCTTAGTGGACCTTCATGCCGCGTGAGCGTGGTCCTGCCGTGTCCCCATTCCACCCACAGGCACTCCCTGGGAATCCTGACACCAACATCAGAGAAGTATGAGGTGATAACAGGGGGAAGAGCCCAGGCAAATCACTGGTGGTGATTCCAATAACACAGGCCAGGAAATGATTGGGCGAGGCAGTGGTGAAAGGCAGAGAGAGAAAAGAAAAACCAGAGGGACAGAGAAAGAAAGAGTGAAGGCGGGTCAGGATTTAGAGACACACAGAGGAACAGGGAAGGAGGCATGGTGAGAGAGATATGGAGAGAGAGAGAAGAAAGAAAGAGAGAAGAGGAAATGAGAGAAGGGGCAGGAAGAAAGCGAGAGATCAAGTCCGATGGAAGGCTTAAGCACCAAGGCTCTCTCGTCCCTCTACTCTTCCTGGGGGCACCCCAACTCCTGGGCCCTTCCCCCTCAGGTCCCAAGGCTTGGGACTGAATTGGGTGGGTAATCTATCCAAACCTTTCCCAGAGGAATGCATTTTTCGTTTCCACTCTTCTTCTCTGACTCGAAGGGCCCCAGGGTGTAGGGATTCGAAGAGTCTTCTCTGTTCCCTCTCACGCCTGCCCTCAGCTAGAGTAGAAAAATTGGAGGTGACTTTGTTCTACCACACAAAGCAAGAGCAGCCCCTAACAGAGGCCGTGTCCTCTCCGTACGCTCCCATTTCCTTTGCTGTAGGCTCCATTCCAACGTTGAATCCCTTTCCTCTCAGTGAGCCCCCATCTCCTTCACTCAATCCCTGCCCCTCTCACTGGTACACCAACCCTGTCACTGAGACCCTCTCCAAACATTACACCTCTGTACTCCTCACTGAGCCCACCCAGCACCCCTGTCCTCCTCACTCTGTCCATTTCCAAAATGATCCCCATACTTACTTCCATCATCTCTATTATTCAATCACCTACACAAGATCAATAAATTAATTGAAAGTTTTCAGGTGACTCACTGACACCTACCAATAGGTCTGCTTCAATTCAAAAGAGACCATCTTCCATACCCGGCCACGACCTCTAGGCCAGAGCTCGGGACCATGCTTTGGGACAACTCTGATACCCTCAACTTTGACTTCTTCAATGCTTGCAGAAAATGGTGCTTTCTTGTTCTCAATTTATAGTCATGGCACCTCAGAAAATTAACACTTGACTTATAGATCCCCTCGATTTACAGGTGAGCTGTGGGGAGCCTAGAGGATCCCTCCTCTGGACTCATCTGCACCAGCCAGTCATGGAAAGAGCTGGTACTAGAACCGAGGTGAACAACCACAACCACAACCACAGCCACAACCACAAAGTAGTAAAAAGCTGCCGCTTTGCAATTTCTCTAGAACTGAAGGCACTGATTACCTGCTATAAATCCTGATGAGCTGCCAATATATTATGCACAGCATTTTTCTAAATGGTGCATAATAGTCTATTTTGTGAATGTTATAATTTCTGTAATTCTTCCCTTCTATAGAGTGTGTCTGACTTTTTACCTTTTAGAGCATCACTATGATAAACATCTTTGTGTACTCATCTTCCCATATTTACAAATCTATCACCTTAGGCTAAATTTCTAAAAGTGAGATTAGAAGTTCAGAACCTATGGTCAAAAGACCTCAAAATTCACCCAATTCAACTCCATTTTATAGAGAAGGTTGAGGTTGAGGCATCAGAGAAAAGGTGGAGAAATTGACAGGACACCAAGGGAATTAGTGGGCTTCATATAAGGAGCTTAAGGTTGGAAGAGAAGGTTGGCAGGAGGGGGAGGGGGTGAGCTAAGCCAGGGAGTGGCTCTTCCCTGGAGGTCTCCAAATTCCAAGGACCCCCAGCTTCCCCAAGCCCACAAGCACCCACCAACACACCTCTGTCCGATTATGTAGGTTGTTAGGACTTTCTCAGATGTAAAATACAGAGCTCAATTCAGGTTGGCTGGGGCAATAAAAGACATTTATTTTCTTATATTACATATTACTGAAAAGTCCGGAACTATATGACCGCAGGCACAGCTGGAGCCAGTGTCCAAATGATATAATGAAAACCCTGTCTCTCCCCATCTCTCGGCCATTTTCTCTGAGTGGGTTCTATTCTCAGGAGTTTCTCCCCTAGTGGTGACAAGATGGCTGCTGGTTTTCATCTTATTTTCTTAGCACACACAGCAGGAAAAGATGTTCTTTTTTTCTATGGTTCTCAAAAGATTGGTTTTCACTGGAGAGATGGGTCACATGCCCATCTCTGAACCAAACACCAGGTCGGAGGGGATTGTCTACACTGATCAGCCAGTCTTGGGTTATGAACTCTTCCCCAGATGTAGAGTGGGCCAGCTTCACCCTAAATCACAAAGGATTGAAAGTATTAAAAGTAGAGGGAGGCTGATGTGGCTCAAATGGTTGGGCGTCCATCTTCCATATGGAGGAACCTAGGTTTGATCCCCGGGACTTCCCGGTAAAATTAAAAAAAAAAAAAAATAGAGGGAATGAATGATGGGCAGAAGACACACAAATGCAAACACATTCCATGAATTTCAGTGACAAAGAATCAAAAATCGCCTCACAGCAGGGCTAAACCTTCACCGGGCACATCAGTAACCCTACTGGTTGTTCCTGGCTGGTGACTATCCTAGTTGGGGAGCATCTGTTCTGACTGGAGGCTGTTCGTGCTGTATTGATTGCTGAGTTCAGGTGGGACATCTGATACAAGTATCCCCACTGTGCTTTCCCACCTCCTTCATTCTCATTTCCGTTCCCCAGGTGTCATTTCCTCTTAAAGCACCTGTTCTCCAAAGACCGAAGAATTCTGCTCTAGGATTTGAATATAATTCTTGAATCCTTCCCCTGGAAAGATGCTCTGGGAGTCCCATGTTCATGCCTCCCTCCTAACATCTGTCCCCCAGGTCTCCTATCCACGGCCCGGCAGCTGGACCGAGAGAACAAGGATGAACACATCCTGGAAGTGAGTAACGGTGGTGGACCCATTCACCGGATTAGACTCTGGAGATGGGAGGCCTCCTGAAGGAAGCCAGGCTGGAGGTCATTTAAAGAACCAAGCCAAGCCTCTGACAAGAGGCTTGCATTTCTCTGACTGCTGTGGCTGAGGGGGTTTCTGGGCTTAGGGAGGTGGAGATATCCTGAGCAGAGATTTGCTGTGTTTGGTGCTCTTCAGCCCTGTGAAGGAAAGGAATCTGCAACCAGCCCCAGGCTGGGCAGGAAACATTGGTTGACTAGTTCTGCCTGCAGTGAGCGCAGGAAGGGAGAGTGTACACACAGGCTACGAACCTGTCTAGTCTGGTTTCCAGGCTATATCCTTGGGCCAAACAGAGTTACCCAAGGTGAAACACCAGATCTGTGCTCTTTCCAGGATCTCTCTAAAATCACATAGATCTCCCTGGTGACCACTCCAACGAGAAGACTTGGTCACTGACCTACCGAGGATTAAATCAGAAGGAAACGATGTTGGATGGGGATTCTAGCTATGCCCTCTTCTGAGCTAGTAGACAGACATCTCTTCTAGTTTTAAAGACATCAGGAGTGAGGGCCACCTGTTCTTCAGCAGACTTGAAATAAATTTTGCCTTCTATGTTCCTAAGCTCTGCATATTTTCTTTTCCTTTGAAAGAAACCAATGTTCAGTAAGCAGTCACTTAGGGGCCTTCTAAATTTCCTAGGGACTGAAGCATTCTCCTTAGCTCAGCAACAAGTATCTATAACTTTGGGACACCAAAATCATTTTAAAATTTGAAACGATTTTGGTGGGAAAAATGTTCTATCTCATATGACAACCTTTGGGCTATTGTGAAGAACAATTTTCCCACACACAAAATAACCCCTGCCTCTAAAATTGTTTTAGTGTCTTTTCCCTTACCCTCTGGCTTTCATTTCTTGCATTGGGTAGCATGTCTGACTTTAAGTTACCACACCTACCCCTTCATCTTCTCATTTGCTTTTTTCTAACCTCAAGTAGTTTAAGGAAATCAGAAAACAAAACTTATGAGAATTATGAGCAAATAAAAAGTCCTTCAGAGGGAAGCCAGTAGTGGATGATGGACTGTGGTTGAAAGGACAAATGTGAGACCATTCTCTCATGAATGATAAGAAATATATAATACTGGTAAAGGGTGTTAACGATTGCATGGGTTGGGGGAAAAGTGCACCAAATATAAGATATGGGCTGTGGTTAGTAGTGGTGTTTTGATGAAGCTCATTCACAGTTTGTAGCAAATGTTACATAACAATGCAGGGTGTTGGTGGTGGGGAAACGTGTGGGAGCCTTGTGATGATATGTATGTTTGTTTTGTAAATTCACAATTTTTACTATTCACTTATTGTTTATATATGTTCATGTATGAATGATATACTTCAATAAAATTTTATTTAAAACAAAAAACCTCCTCTCTGGAGTGCCCCCTCCAAGAATTTTGTCCTTCAGGCAAAATCAGCTTGAGACAACAAAAGTAGTGTGTATATATATATAAAGTAAATGGTCCTTGAGAAATGGCCCATGGGCCTTCCTGAGAAAAGAGTGCCAGCTTTTGTCTGGAGACTCTGTCTTCTTCCAGTTCTTTCTGGTTTCTTTTGCTGTTCTCACTGGCTTCCCTGTGGGTGAGGTTACCAGAGAGTTGAGTTCCAAGTAGGTGAGGTTATGACAATAAAAATAGTAAGCATATTCCAAAGAACCAACTGACTAATATTTCCAGGCTGTTGAAAGAAGTGGTGGGTTGCAATACATTCACCGCTTTGTGTTTGGCAACCCAGGTGCTCACACTTGATTCCGTCCCCAGGTGACTGTGCTGGACAACGGGGAGCCCTCCCTAAAGTCCACCTCCAGGGTGGTGGTACGCGTCCTGGACGTCAATGACAATTCACCTGTGTTCTCCCACAAGCTCTTCAACGTCCGCCTTCCAGAGAGGCTGAGCCCGGTGACCCCTGGGCCTGTGTACAGGCTGGTGGCTTCAGACCTGGATGAGGGTCTCAATGGCAGAGTCACCTACAGTATCGAGGAGGGTGATGAGGAGGGCTTCAGTATTGACCCAGTCACTGGCGTGGTGTCATCTGGCAGCACCTTTGCAACTGGAGAGTACAACATCCTAACGGTGAGCAGGAGGATGGACGGAGGCCTCGGCGGGAGGAGCAGCGTGACTGGTTAGCGATTTTCGTTGAGCATGCAGGAGTGCAGGCATGATGGAGGTGGCATGCCCTTCTCTGGCCCTCTTCCAGAGAAACTGGGGGTCCTGACTTCAGCCAAAGGATCAGAATTCTGGATCTTTTGCTCTGAGAACTATAAGGTCCCTACCTGGAGAATCTGCTCTATTTTTAGAGATAAGGATTTTAGTAACAGTAGCATGGGCTTTAGAATCAAGATAAGGCTGGGTTCTAATGCTACCACTGCCACTTTACACCAATGTTACCTAGGACAAGTCATGTAGTCCCGTAGAACCTTTGTTTCATCATCCCTGAAAATGGGGATAAGTGCATTTTCCTTGTAGGAAGCTAATGTAGCAAGCGACAAGGGCATGGGCTCTCCTGTCAGACAGCCTGGGTTTGACCCTAGCTTCACTGCCTGCCAGGTGTGTCATCCCAGGCAGATGAACTCACCATGGTGATTGCCAGTTTCCTCCTGTGAACAGGTGAGGGGAACAGTACCTCTCTCACAGAGCTGTCGTGAGGATCACGATATTGCACATAAGCTCTCAGAGCAGGGCCATGTTATAGGAACTAGCACCCAGGAAGCCTTCAATTAATCACGGCTTTTATTTTTCACTATCGGTGAGTGCAGCAGTTGGCACGGTGGCTGTTTATAGCAAGCGCTCGCATGGGTGCCGAATGAATGAACGTGGATGAGAGGCCAGCTCAGCTGGAGTCGCAGGGAGCTTTGTCTCATGACCCGGCTTTGGGCTGCCTCGGTCTTCTTGTTTCTTGAACCCAGCCCTCCAAATAAAGCCTCGGTTTTGGTTTTGACCTCTTTTTAGATCAAGGCAGCAGACAGTGGACGGCCACCTCTGTCAGCCAGCGTCCGGCTGCACATCGAGTGGATCCCGCAGCCCCGGCCCTCTTCCATACCACTGGCCTTTGACGAGACCCACTACAGCTTCACAGTCATGGAGACGGACCCTGTGAACCACATGGTGGGGGTCATCAGTGTTGAGGGTCGACCTGGCCTCTTCTGGTTCAACATCTCAGGTGAGGTGGGGCCTGGGGTCTAGCAAGGGCCAGCCCCTCCCCTCCTGACAGGCCAGCTCCAGTCCTCATGGTACAACCCTCTGACCCCTCTCAAGGTCACACTCCCTGGAAGCCCCTCTTTAGGCCAGGAGGAGTGATCGTCCCTTCCCTGGGGTCTCTGGGGCAGGGGGTACTAGGAGCACCACTTCTGCAGAGCTTTCCTTTCACCTCAGCCAAAGAGATCAGATCTCAGTCCTGCACCACCATCCAAGCTCAGGTGGACCCTCTATGATCTCACTGGTAATCCCAGCCAGAGGTGCGCAGTACTGTAGTTACCCCAAATGCCTGGGACACCAAAGAGGAATGGTTCAGGGAGACCTAGAGGAGAAAGCAGCGTTTTGTGTACCCTCCTCTGCGTCAGTGTGAAAATCAGCATAGCTGACTTGACTGACCATGAGCTGAGGCCGCTGCACCCTGGAGCCACGTTTAATATTCTGGTCCCAGACTCCGTCCTGCAGACCTGGGGAACGTGCCCATTCTCAGCGCAGGGGGTGCTCGGGTCCCAGCTCTGATGGCGTCCTCTCAAGTTTCTCTCTGTCTCTGAATCAAGGGTTTTTCAAAACATATGAGAGTCACAGATGGCTTTGGGAATCTGATGAATCCATAGGCATTCTTCCCAGAAAATTCTACACCCACACACACAAATTTTCCTACAGATTTAGAGGTTTTATAGATTCTCTGAAACCCACCCGTGGATTCCAGGTTAAGAACCTCTAATCCAGGGGCTCTTAACAAGGGGTCTCTGAGCTTGAATTGAAATTCAAAAAAGTATTATTCTTGTGGGGATGTGTTGGTGCGGGTGTGATATATTTGTTAAATAATACACAGTATATGAGCCCAAAGAGCCAGGGATTAGGAATTAAGATCATGCACAAAAGTTTCCTAAAAAATCCTGAATGGCTGCAGATGTTGAGGGAAAGTATATGATATTTTAGAAACTTAAGGGGGAAAGTAGGATGGTATTTTTATGTAAAGCCTTGACCCAGTGTTTAAAAAATATAATTGTATTTAGATCTTGTTGTTGCTCCAGTACATAGTAATTGTATAAAGTGTTACAGCAGCTGTATATGTTTAAATTGTGTGTGTTGAAGATTTAATTAGGAAAAAGATAATGGTTATTTTTCCTAAATGAAATAACTCTTCCCCTTCCCCCACCACTCCCAATTCTTTTCTGAAGTTGCTGGCATTTGGGTCAAGGTTTTATTAAAAGCTACATTTTATAACACTGGCACACACACAAAAAAGTAGTTTTAAGCTTGTTTGCACAGTTCTTTTTTTCCATTGGAAATGGAATCCATTGCCTTAGGTCTTCTTAAATAGTGTATTATTATCGTTGGGACTGGCTCTATGCTTGAAAACCAGTTTATTTATAACCTGTTTAAAGTGCTATATTCTGTTTGCAGTTAGGAAATGCAGAATTCAAAGTGATCTCCTAGCTTGTAAGCAAACTGAGATGCATTACCCCTTTTCTATTAAAAAAATGAGTTAGTGTGTCAAGAAACCAATTGTAGTAAAGTGGGTTTTAATATTACCCTTTCTTATGTGTTTTAAGTCATTATTTTGGTTGTTAATATGGTGATAATTAAAAGTCAAGATAAATTTTAAATGTTAAGATTTCTGATTTATGAGCTCGAATTATGCCACCATGCTGATGTAAAAATTAAAGTGGCACATGGTGAAATTTAAAAAGAAAAATTGTTTCTCAGTGGTAACAATTTTGATTTATTTTTTTCCCTGTGCCCTCCTTCCCTGTTGTCTTGAACCTTAGCAAAATGATACTGCATCTCTCATTACTGTAGTACTGAGGTTATTGAAGTTATATAAAACACATCTCAGTCTGTTTCTTGGAAAGGTATCTGTTAAGTCCTTCTAGCTGACTAACAGACAAATATCATACATAGGCAAAGAGAATTAAGATCAATGTATTTCATGTTTTGTACACAAATACAGAGTTTGTATAACCACATGACTTCATAGTTGTGATCTCAAAAGAGAAAGAATTCCACCTTTTATCTTTTTCTTGGAATTAATGTAAGAATACTCTGAATCTCTAAGCTTTTGAAGCATTTTTGATAGAGATGGTCTAGTAAAGATGTAGTAGTAATGTTTTATCCATTTAGCAGGTGTTTATTTTCCTTTATGTACTCTCAAAAGTGACTTATTTGTTCAGCTCAGTGATATTACAGCTGAAAAAAATCATTTATTAGCAAAAGGAGAAGCTGTCTCAACCTAACCTAAGAAATCAGAAATGTATCTTATTGGTTATTTTATATTGAGTTGAATATTTGAACTCTAACACTTTTCTATATCCAAAACACAAGTATCTTGAAGGTTCTTCCTAATTGCATTATAGAGGAATTCAGTATGTCATAATTACTTTCTAAAGATTTGAGATTTGACCGTAGTATCATATGTTGGTTAATTTCTTTATAAGCCCCATGATGGAAAGACTTAAAAATGAATTGAAAAAAGTTGAAAGAAATTAGATTATCAGGTTCTGTTAAATTGTTATATGTATCTTGCTTAAGTTTTTGTTCATTAATTTATATCCACCCAATTACATAAAGCAAATTTAGATGAAAAAAAAAAAAAATACACAGTATAGTGTAGACTTAGTAAGGGGTCTGTGGTTTTCACCTGACTGGCAAAGGGGCCCGTGGAACAAAAAAGGTTAAGAACCTCTGCTCTAATCTAAGAGTTTCCACAATCACAGGAACCACAGAGTCCCATCACAGGTTTTCCAGTTTGGCTCAGGGATAGGATATGTACCTAGCCCAACCTCTATCCCAGGTAAATCGAGGAGGTCCAAGTCTGAGTCACTGCTCTTTTAATTGTTTAATATTTCTTTTCCTTTTCTACAAAATTAATGCATGTTTATAAAATATAGAATGTTTAGAAAATACAAATGAGTGCAGAGAAGAAAATAAAAACCACCTAAAGTCCCATCAATCAGAAGATAATCATGGTTACAATTTATTTGTTTCCTTCTAGTGACTTTTCTTTACACACACACATGCCATACACACACCGGCTTTTGGTTTTTTTTTTGTTTGTTTGTTTGTTTTTTTAGGAGGTACCAGGGATTGAACCTGGGACCTCATAAGTGGGAGGCAGGCACTCAACCACTGAGCTACATCTGCTCCCACACAGTTATTTTTAAATATAGTTTTATAATCTTTAAAAATGTTTTTATTGAGATGAAATTCACGTCTCTTAAAATTCACCATTTTAAAGTGAACACTTGAGTGGCATTTACTACTTTCACAATATTGTGCAACCATCATCTAGCTCCAAAACATTTTCATTAACCAAAAATAAAACCCCATACCCATTAAGCAGTTACTCTCTATTTCTTCCTCTACACTAACCCTGGAAACCACCAAACTATGTTCTGTCTCTACAGATTTACTTATTCTGGGGGTTTCATACAAATAGAATCATTTATAATCTTTTAACGTAATATATCATGAACATATTTCCATGTCACTAAATAGACTTCTATGACATTAAAATACTGCATAGTCAGATTTTTATAGTTTATTAAATCAATCCCCTCTTGTTGAACAAAGATTATTTCCATTTTCCCCTCCACATAGGTACATTAGACTGTGCAAATAACCTGGAAGCTAGCTAGTAGAGATCTGTTATTCCTGTGTGTTTCAGCACAGAATGGATTCTATGACAAATTTCGGTCTTCCTTTGAGGCTCTTCAATCCTATAGATCTGCCATTTTCCATACCATCATTTGAATCTTGAAAATTTGACAATAATTTAACAGGATAAATTGCAAGTTTTTGGACTCGAATGTGATAAACTGCAGTTTGTCACCCCGATATCCTACTGTTCCTGAACAGTATCTTAGAATATCTGATGCAGGTTCTTCTTGAAATGCCCACAGCCCCCCTACCCCCCAAGCTAAGACTGGAATCCACTGCCAACTCCTCTAAGTCTGTGGCCAAATCCCATGCTGTGCTGCTGCTGCCTGAGTCATGGAGCTTGTGTGTGCTCTTTCCCCACCCCTCTCCAGGTGGGGATAAGGACATGGACTTTGACATTGAGAAGACCATGGGCAGCATTGTCATCGCCAGGCCCCTCGACACAAGGAGAAGGTCGAGCTATAACTTGACGGTGGAGGTGACAGATGGGTCTCACACCATTGCCACCCAGGTTAGAGGCCTCAGTTGGGACCCTCAAGTTGAGAGGCGATGGGAAGCCTGCTGGGCTGGGATGAGGCTACAGAAGGCTTTACATGGATGTGGTGTATAACACTGAATGTGGAATCAAGGTTTTGTTACACTCTCTAGTCTTGCAATAATTCTTGTCCCGAATCCTGTCTTTGTAAAATGAAGGGGGTTGTCTAAATGAGTGATTTCCAATTAAAGACACAGCCACAGGGCCCGCTATGGGTCTGGAATGAAGGCCAGGTAAGTGGGGTTCTCTATTTCTACCCTGACTTCAGCCAGAGTTTTATCTCTTTCATATATTGGGATTTCACATGGAATTTCATTTGAAGAAGACTCTCTTTAACAAAAAAAAAAAATTTTTTTAAACCACTTCACTGCATGGTATCTGACAGCCTTGGGATTTTGAAATTATATTATCCATCAGCAAATATTTATTGAGTGGTTGTTGTGTGCCAGGCACTGTGTGAGGCACTGATGATAGAGTGGAGCACCAGACAGAGCCCCTGGCCTCATGGAGCTTACAGTCTACCTTCTCTCTCACTGTTCTCTTAGGTCTACATCTTCATGATAGCCAACATTAACCACCATCGGCCCCAGTTTCTGGAGGCTCATTATGAGGTCAGAGTTCCCCAGGACACACTGCCTGGGGTTGAGCTCCTCCGAGTCCAGGCCACAGACCAAGACAAGGGTAAAGGCCTCATCTACACCATATATGGCAGCCAAGATCCAGGAAGTGCCAGCCTCTTTCAACTGGACCCGAGTAGCGGTGTCCTGGTAACAGTGGGGAAGTTGGACCTGGGCTCAGGGTCCTCCCATCACACGCTGACAGTTATGGTGAGTAAACTGAAAAATTGAGTAGAATGCTCTGGCATGCATGGCTGGAGGCATGCTGGTGGCTCCCTTTCCCCTGATGAGCCATGTCCATCAGATAGAGCTGTGACATTTCAGAACTGGCCAAAAGAACCTTCCATAAGGGATGCCTGGGAGTGAAGGGACAGCTGCGAAGGGGACTCCAGTAAACACTAGCTTTCTCTGGACCTATCCCAAGTATCCTCCAACAGTTTTCTCTCTGCACCATGAATTCAAGACCACAAGTGTGGACTCACATTGTATCAGAGCTGGAAGTGACCCAGAGACCATCCCAGATCATGGATTAGAGTGAGGCAAGCAAAGCACAAAGGACATAAAATCTGAGGCACGCACTCTCAGGGTCACGTGCCTGCATTTGTATAACCCGGAGACTGAGTGTGTCCTTAGACTGTATACTCTATGCACCTCACATGCCTCACTCTGGTCCCAGCCCTGACCCCACGTATTTCTCTTACATTACACCTGAGGCCCACAGAGGAAGATACACCTGCCCACGGACATACAGTTGTCCGTGATGAACTAGAATCAGAACCTGGCCTTCCTGACTCCATGTTCAGGCTTCTTATCTGTTAGTTTATTCTCCCCTGGGCGCATTAGTATATTAAAGGCTCTGAAAACGTCCTGCAGCAAAGTAATTTGTTTACTTTCATTTCATTCAGTGCTAACAAATTTATTTGACCATAGGACTTTTTTCTTGCATAACATGTTAACATCTTGAAGGCCTAATATTCTCTGAGACCTTATTTAGAAATCCTAAATGAAGCCTGCTTCTCTGCTCATTTATGACTTCCTCCTAAAGTGGACTTATCCATTAGAATAACAGTCTAATAATTACTAATTGCTAAATTTATTTAAAAAGAAAAAACAGACCATAAATTAGAGCAAGGTTTAAAAGACTGCAGAGTTACAATTAGGTATACTTTTCCATGGCATTCTATCTCATTGGCCTTAATCTCACCTTGCTTCCTCCCATATCATTTTCTGCTCACTCCATTACCCCTTTGGACCCATAGGTCCGAGACCAGGAGATGCCCATCAAAAGGAATTTTGTGTGGGTGACCGTCTATGTGGAGGATGGAAACCTTCACCCACCCCGCTTCACGCAGCTCCACTATGAGGCAAGTGTTCCTGATACCACAGCCCCTGGCATGGAGCTGCTACAGGTCCGAGCCCTGGATGACGACCGGGGAGCCAATGCTGAGGTCCACTACTCCCTCCAGAAAGGTAAGAGGCCTGGCCCTGAGCTGACAGCATGGGTGAAGGAGCCTTGGAATTAAAGGAAAGCACCTGAGTCATGTGTCTGCAAATTAATCAACTGTCAAGCTCTCAAAGCTTTGGCAAATTATAGTTCCAGAGCATTCCACAGGACTGTAACAACCTAAGTTAATGCACTTCCATAGATGGTAATAACTTGGTAACAGAGGGACTAGCTCAAGTTATGGAGAATTTACATATATAAGCCCACCAGTGATCACACCTGTAGATGATGCTTATGAAGTCTGGGCAACATTTTAAAATGTAATAACTTCCTGCATGTACAAAAGGGACCAGCAAATACTTTATAAGATGTATGGCATAGTTTAGAAGTAACTTTCACTTTCTGCTAATGCCACATATTATTTAGCACCTATTATATTGTTTGCTCATCCTCCAAATGAGAATAATATTATCTGTAACACAAAGTTGTTATAAAGATTAAAAGAGAAAATGTATGTTAACATATGTTGTAAACTATATATTATTATACAAATGCCAGGAGTTATTACTCACATTGCTTAGTGCTAATTATTCATGATTAATGCAACAAAAATGATAAGATCCATTCTCCAGCTAATTATTAATAATTTGTAATGGGTGATAATGCATAATCAATAATATTTAATAATACTAATTATCTTTGATAATAATTAATGATTCATAGAACTAGATGCTGGGGAGGGACAAAGTTGAACATGACTTGTCCTCTGCCCTGAAAAAGATTAATGTTCATTTATTATTTGTCAGTATCTTATACACATTCAGGAATTCAGGGCTTTTTCACATTTTCTTTTTTGAAGAAACAGAAGTTGTTATACCTTGCTGCATGGCAGAAATCTATTCATCCCTGAAAAATAATAATACAAATTATATTCCACTGTTTATTTTTTGTGGTTTATGAAGTATGCTCACACCTTTTATCTTGTTTTATCTCACTGACAACACTGATGATGGAAGTAGTAATTTTCTACAGATAAGATTATTTTAAAAATATTCTTGTGATTATAAAAGCAACACATGCTCATTTTCAAAAATATGGAAAATATAGTACTGTAAAAGAAGAAAATACTCCCCAGCCATAGTTTTCATCACCAAGATAATAATTTTTGATATTTCCCTCTCATTTTTTCTTTGCATCTTTTTGCAATATTGAGATCATAATGAATATACAATACTGTGCCCTGATTTTTTTCTCTCAGAAGTAAACATAAGAAATCATCATTTTATTTCGGCACTTTACCTGCCTACTTTAAAACTGCTGTTTCCACAGTGAACCCATGATCTTTGGCTGAATTTAGCATCTGTATCACAAAGGCAAATTGGGAAATAACCTAACCAGTCAGGTGGAGAATGACTTCATCATGTTGAAGACTCAGATTGAATGTTTTGTGAAAAAGCTTAACTACTTGCTTTGCCATTGAAATAGTAAAATATGCACCCATGTGATAAAGGGAATAAGAATTGAGCAAAATGTTTCAGGTATTAGTCATAGCATTATCAGTAAGTGATCACACATGGGGAAAGGACTCTCTTTCAAGCTAGCTGGTACTTCTTGAGGGTCTGGTTAATGTCAGTTTGTCTTTTCTTCTGTTTCAGGGAACAGCGAGGGTTTCTTTGACATCAATGCTGTACTGGGCATCATCACTGTAGCCCAAAAGTTTGATCAGACAAATCATGCTCGGCATATTCTAACAGTGAAGGCGGAAGATCAAGGCTCACCACAGCGTCATGACTTGGCCACAGTGATCATTCATGTCCACCCCTCAGACAGCAGTGCCCCTATCTTTTCAAAAGCTGAGTACTTCGTAGAGATCCCTGAATCAATCCCTGTTGGTTCTCCAATCCTCCTTGTCTCAGCTGTGAGTTCCTCTGAAGTTACCTATGAGTTAAGAGAGGGAAACAAGGATGGTGTATTCTCCATGAACTCATATTCTGGCCTCATTTCCACCCAGAAGAACTTGGACCATGAGAAAATCTCGTCTTACCAGTTGAAAATCCGAGGCAGCAATATGGCGGGCACATTTACTGATGTCATGGTGCTTGTTTACATAATCGATGAAAATGACAATGCGCCTGTGTTCTTACAGTCAACTTTTGTGGGCCTAATTAGTGAAGCGGCTCCATTGCACAGCATGGTCATGGATGAAAACAACAACCCTTTTGTGATTCATGCCACTGATAGTGATAAAGAAGCTAACTCCTTGTTGGTCTATGAAATATTGGAACCAGAAGCCTTGAAGTTTTTTAAAATTGATCCCAGCATGGGAACCTTAACCATCATATCAGAGATGGATTATGAGAGTATGTCCTCCTTCAAATTCAGTGTCTATGTTCATGATCAAGGAAGCCCTATCTTATTTGCACTCAGGCCTGCCCAGGTTATTGTCAATGTCAGAGATATGAATGACTCTCCTCCCAGGTTCTCAGACCAGATATATGAGGTAGCAGTCATGGGCCCCATTCATCAGGGGATGGAGCTCCTCACAGTGCAGGCTAGCGATGATGACTCAGAAGTCAATTATAGCATCAAAACTGGCAATGCTGATGAAGCTGTCACCATCCAGCCCATCACTGGCCTCATATCTGTGCTGAATCCTGCTTTTCTGGGACTGTCTCGGGAGCTCACCGTCAGGGCTTCTGATGGCCTGCATCAAGACACTGCACTGGTGAAAATTAGATTTACCCAAGCCCTTAACACCAGCTTACAATTTGACCAGGTTGTCTACAAGACAGTAGTGAAGGAGAATTTTCAGGACAAGAAGGTATTAGTGATTCTTGGTGTCCAGGGCAATCACTTGAATGATACCCTTTCCTACTTCCTCTTGAATGGCACAGACATGTTTCGAATGATCAAGTCAGCTGGTGTGTTGCTGACAAGAGATGTGGCGTTTGACCGGGAGCAGCAGGACACTTATGAGGTGGTTGTGGAAGTGAGGGATAATCGATTTCCTCAGCGGATGGCTCAAGCTCTGGTCATAGTTTCTGTTGAGGATGTCAATGACAATTCTCCTGAGTTTAAGCATCTTCCCTATTACACGATCATCCAAGATGGCATGGAGCCAGGGGATGTCCTCTTTCAAGTATCTGCCACTGACCAGGATGTAGGAGTAAACGGGGTTGTCACATATGCATTTGTTAAAGATTACACGTATTTCCGAATTGACCCCTACCTTGGAGACATATCACTAAAGAAACCCTTTGATTACCAAGCTTTAAATAAATATCTCCTCAAAGTCATTGCTCGGGATGGTGGAACCCCATCCCTGCAGACTGAGGAAGAGGTCCTTGTCACTGTGAGAAATAAATCCAACCCACTGTTTCAGAGTCCTTACTACAAAGTCAGAGTGCCTGAAAATATTACACTCTATACCCCAATACTCCATACACAGGCCCGGAGCCCAGAGGGACTCCGGCTCATCTACAATATTGTGGAGGAAGAGCCCTTGCTGTTGTTTACCACTGACTTCAAGACAGGTGTCCTAACAGTGACAGGACCTTTGGACTATGAGTCTAAGACCAAACACCTGTTCACAGTCAGAGCCACAGACACAGCTCTGGGGTCATTTTCTGAAGCCACAGTGGAAGTCTTGGTGGAAGACATCAATGATAATCCTCCTACTTTCTCCCAATCGGTCTATTCCACTTCAGTCTCAGAAGGCTTGCCTGCTCAGACCCCTGTGATCCACCTGTTGGCTACTGACCAGGACTCAGGGAAGAACAGTGATGTCTCCTATCAGATTGTGGAGGATGGTTCAGATGTTTCTAAATTCTTCCAGATCAATGGGGGCACAGGAGAGGTGTCCACAGTTCAGGAGCTGGATTATGAAGCCCAACAATACTTTCATGTGAAGGTCAGGGCCATGGATAGAGGAGACCCTCCACTCACTGGTGAAACCCTTGTGGTTGTCAACGTGTCTGACATCAATGACAATCCCCCAGAGTTCAGGCAACCACAGTATGAAGCCAATGTCAGTGAGCTAGCAACTTGTGGACACCTGGTTCTCAAAGTCCAAGCTCTTGACCCTGACGTCAGAGACTCTTCCAGCCTGAAGTATCTGATTCTTTCTGGCAATCAGGACCGGCACTTCTCTGTTAATAGCTCATCAGGAATAATTTCCATGTTCAACCTTTGCAAAAAGCACCTGGACTCTTCTTACATTTTAAGGGTAGGTGCTTCAGATGGAGTCTTCCAAGCAGCTGTTCCTGTGTACATCAACACTACAAATGCTAACAAGTACAGCCCGGAGTTCCAGCAACAAGTTTATGAGGCAGAATTAGCAGAGAATGCAAAAGTGGGAACCAAGGTGATTGAGTTGCTAGCCATAGACAAAGACAGTGGTCCCTATGGTACCATAGATTATACCATCATCAATAAACTAGCAGATGAGAAGTTCTCCATAAACCCCAGTGGCCATATCACCACTTTGCAGAAACTGGATCGGGAAAATTCAACGGAAAGAGTCATTGCTATTAAGGTCATGGCTCGGGATGGAGGAGGAAGAGTGGCCTTCTGCACTGTGAAGATCATCCTCACAGATGAAAACGACAATGCCCCACAGTTCAAGGCATCTGAGTACACTGTGTCCATTCAATCCAATGTCAGTAAAGACTCTCCGGTCATCCAGGTATTGGCCTATGATGCAGATGAAGGTCAAAATGCAGATGTCACCTACTCGGTGGACTCTATGGAGGACCTGGCTGAGGAAATCATTGAGGTCAACCCAACCACTGGTGTGATCAAGGTGAAAGAGAGCCTGGTGGGATTGGAAAACCGCAACTTTTACTTTAAAATCAAAGCCCAAGATGGGGGCCCTCCTCACTGGAACACTCTGGTGCCAGTACAACTTCAAGTGGTTCCTAAGAAAGTATCCTTGCCCAAATTTTCTGAACCTCTCTATACATTCTCTGCCCCTGAAGACCTTCCAGAGGGATCTGAGATTGGTTTTGTTAAAGCAGCGGCAGCTGAAGATCCAATCATCTACAGTCTGGTGGAAGGCACCACTCCAGAAAGCAACAAGGATGGTGTCTTCTCCTTGGACCGAGACACAGGGGTTCTAAAGGTGAGGAAGGCCATGGACCATGAGTCCACCAAGTGGTACCACATGATTGTGATGGCACATAGCTCTCATGAGGACACTAACTTGGTTTCCTTGGTCTCTATCCACATCCAAGTAAAGGATGTCAATGACAATAGGCCTATATTTGAAGCTGATCCATATAAGGCCTTTCTCATTGAGAACATGCCAGTGGGGACCCCAGTCATTCAGGTAACTGCTAATGACCAGGACACTGGGAGTGATGGTCAGGTGAGCTATAGGCTAGCAGCAGACCCTGGTAGCAATGTCCATCAGCTCTTTACTATTGACAGTGAGAGTGGATGGATCACCACTCTCCAGGAGCTCGACTGTGAGACCCACCAGGCCTACAGCTTTTATGTGGTGGCCTATGACCATGGTCGGACAACCCAGCTATCTTCGCAGGCCCTGGTCGAGGTCTCCATCACAGATGAGAATGACAATGCTCCCCGATTTGCTTCTGAAGACCACAGAGGATTCGTGGTTGAGAACAGTGAACCTGGTGAACTTGTGGCCACTTTGAAGACCCTGGATGCTGATATCTCTGAGAAGAACAGACAGGTCATCTGCTATATAACAGGTGAGGATACCTGTCATGGATTGGAGGCACTGGTGTGCATTGAATAAGGCCTAGTAAGAAGTGTCCTAGACATGGATTTATGTCCTGGCTCTGCCACTTATTTGCTGAGTAGCCTTGGAGCAAGTCACTTAATTTCCCCGGACCTCACTTGCTCCATCTATAGAATTGGCATGTGTTTTAGTTTGCAAAAGGCTGCCAAGGCAATATACCAAAAATGGGTTGACTTTTACAATGGGAATTTAACTTATAAGCTTATAGTTCTGAGGCTGAGAAAAATGTCCAAATCAAGGTATCAGACGAAGTTCTCTCCCTGACTGGCTGCAGACGATCCTGTACTCTTCTCATATGGGGAGGCACGTGGTGGCATCTGCCAGTCTCTGCCTTCTCCTCCAGATTCCTTTGCTTTCAGCTACTGGCTGCTCCATCTGTGGCTATCTCTCTCAGCTTCTGGAAACTTCCCTCTGTCTCTACAGCCTTCTTTCCCCCAGGTTCCATTCATTTCAGCTTCTGGCTCCCAGGACATTCTCTCTCAGCTTCTGAGGTGGGGAGAGTTCTCTCTGTATTGTGGCCTTTTCTCTCTGTGTATTCATCCCATTCATAAAGAACTCCATTAAAAGGATTAAGACCCACCCCAGGCTATGCCTCACTGAAGTAATCTAATTAAAGAGTCCCACCTACAATAGGCTCACACTCACAGGAATGGGTTAATTTAAGAACACACTTTTCTGAGGTCCACAAAAGACTCAAACTACCACAGCATGCCTGTTCTTATTCATCTTCATTCATTAGCAGAGATGCTGGTAAGATCTAATTGGAGAGAGCCCTGAAATACCCCTACAAATAGAAAGGCCTTATTGTTTTAGGTGATATAGATGAAAAAGGAGAGTCTTACACTAACTGTGGTCAGTTAGCTTCTGGGAAATGGACCAGGAGCCAACAGGTGTGTAATCCATGGAAACTTTGTTAGGCTTTGAGAGTAGTGTCTTGCTTAGGGCAAGTTGTGGACAGCAGGAAATGCTTCTTAGTCTATCACTGGATCTAAATGTTGGAGCAACAAGGTCCTTAGATATTCCAGCCCAATCATCTTTCACAGATGGGAGAACCAAGGCCCAGGAAATCTAAACCAAGGGCACACACAGAGCTTGCTTCAGAGCTGGGATTAAAACCACACTCTACAAGCTGCTTTCTTCAGTGACCTATTGCAAACCTAAATTACCCTACTCCCTGTCCAGTGGCTGAGCCAGCCAACCAGTGGCCATGAGTTTCTTTACTTCTCAGTGTCCTTTCCCCCTTCCCTAGGTCCGTGTCATCCCATGGCTCTTTCTGCTATCTCAGCTGTCTGGTAGAGCATTAATGAGCCTGAAGTTCCAACAAAAGTCATAGATTCATGGAGACAGACAGGCTCAGCTGTTTGAAAAAGAGTCTTAGGAAAATGAAATCTTATCATCCAATGATATCAGACCATTAAAAACATGAAACTCTTTAAAATCTCAGGAGATCAGAATAAGAAATGTCAACATATCATCGACTCTTAGAATAACTGAATCTTGGAACTCTGGAATCTTGGAATCCCTCTGCCCACACACCTGTCAGTGACTGGTATTAAGGAAAGGTGACCGAACAAGCCTAGTGCTCCTACTTAACCTCCATTTAGTCTGTGTCCTTGGTTGTAAAATAAAACCTGAGAGAGTTTAGTGTTGTTGATTACTTCCCATCCTGCCACTATTTAAGAGGTTTAGATATTAGAAAGTTTTCAGATAGAATTGAATTTGCTTTCCTTTTACTTCCTCCAATGGCTTCCAGGCAACAAAATTAAGAAACCTGCCCCTTTGGCACATAGTTTGGAGTGGTGCTTTTCACAGTGATAATTCCATTTTAACAGGGGTAAAGACGAGCCTTCACAATACAAAAGAATTGACTCAATGTTGAATTTTGGGTCCCTAGCAGGCCATTAAGGGAGATGTTTGTGCCTTCCCCAGAAATCCTAAAAAAGTGTTAGGTGGTTAGCCACCTATGACACAAAGCATGGTTCATTCCTGTTACTTGGCTTCCAAAAGATTTGCTCCATTTTTTCTAGAGGGAGACCCCCTGGGCCAGTTTGACATCAGCCAGGTTGGGGATGAGTGGAGGATTTACTTGAGGAAGACCCTGGACCGCGAGCATGTGGCCAAGTACTTGCTCATCATCACAGCCTCTGATGGCAAGTTCCAGGCATCAGTCCCTGTGGAGATCTTTGTTCTGGATATCAATGATAACAGTCCCCAGTGCTCACAGGTGAGTGCCTGGTGGGGCTTGCGGTGGAGGTGGGGGCAAGGAAACTGGAGTGAGGGGCCAGAGGAAGGAGGAGGAACCAGGGGCCATGACTGACCACACCTGCCCCTGCTTTGTCCCAGCTGGCCTCAGGGACCATTCCGGGCAATTTCTCTTTTTTTCCTTCTTTTTTTAAAAGCTGTTTTATTGGGATATATTCATATATCATACAATATATCCAAAGTGTACAATGAATGGCTTTTAGTATAATCACAGTGTTGTGCATTCATTACCATAAAAATTTTAGAACAATTTCATTACTCCAAAAAGAAAAGCTCCACACCCCTTAGCAGTCACCTCTCAATCCCTCTATCCTCCCCCAGCCCTACATAACCACTAATCTGATTCCATCTTTATGATTTGATTTATATTTACATTTTATATAAATGAAATAGTACAATATGTAGTACTTTGTGTCTGGTTTCTTTCACTTGGCATAACTTTGTGTTTTTTTTTTGTTTTGTTTTTTTTGCCTGATATAAACATCTTGTAACATTAACATATATTTGTTCAGTTTCACAGATAAACCATCTTATATATGCAATATTTCCCATACTCATATTTCACATGAGGTTTTACTATGCTATACAGCCCCATGTTACATTTTTTAGCTTTCCTTCTAGTAATACACAGGACCTTAGACTTTCCCTTTCAACCACTGTCATACTCGCATAATAGTGCTGCTAGTTGCAAACACTATGTTGTGCTTTCACCTTTTCTATTCATTTCCAAAGACTAAGAAATAACCTTTTTACTAATTCTGCATTGATTAACCCTCAGCTTTCCATTTTCTAGCCTCATTCTATTTTCTGGTTACCCATATTCTAATTAACTCCATGAGTTTACAAATATATTTAGTTCATAGTAGCACAATCATACAGTATTTGTCCTGTGTGTCTGGCTTGCTTCACTCAATATAATGTCCTCCAGGTTCATCCATGTTGTCATATGGTTCATGACTTCATTTCTTCTTGCAGCTGCATAATATTCCATTATGTGTATATGCCACAGTTTGGTTATCCATTCATTGGTTGATGGATACCTGGATTGTTTCCATCTTTTGATTAATGCCACTATGAACATCAGTGTGCAGATGTCTGTTCGTGTTCCTGCTCACAGTTCTTCTGGGTATATACCTAGTAGTGGTACTGCTGAGTAGAATATCTATATTCAACTTCCCTAGGAACTGCCAAACAGTCCTCCACAGTGGCTGTACTATTCTGCATTCCCACCAACAGTGAATAAGTGTTCCTATCTCTCCACATCCTCTCCAACACTGGTAGTTTGGCTTTTTAATAGTGGCCATTCTGATAGGTGTGAAATGATATCTCATTGTAGTTTTGTTTTACATTTCCCTAATCACTAGTGATGCTGAACATTTTTTTTCATGTAATTTTTCACCATTTGTATTTCTTCTTTGGAAAAATGTCTAATCAAGCCTTTTGCCCATTTTTTAATCAGGTTGTTTGTCTTTTTATTGTTGAGTTGTAGCATCTCTTTTTATATCATGGATATTAGACACTTGTTGGATATGTGATTTCCAAATATTTTCTCCCATTGCATTAGCTACCTTTTCACACTTTTTGACAAAGTCCTTTGAGGTGCAAAAATGTTTAATTTTGAGGAGGTCTCATTTATCTACTTGTTCTTTTGGTGCTTTTGCTTTGGGTATAAGATCCAAGAAACCACCACCTGCCACTAGATCTTGAAGATGTTTCCCTACATTTTCTTCCATAGTTTTAGAGTCCTGGCTTTTATATTTAGGTTTTTGATCCACTTTGAGTTGATTCTTATATAAGGAATAAGATTGGGGTCCTCTTTCATTCTTTTGGTTATGGATATCCAGTTCTCTCAGCACCACTTGTTGAAGAGACTGTTTGTCCCATTAACATGGACTTGATAGATTTGTCAAAAACCAGTTGGCTGTAAAGGTGAAAGTTTATTTCTAGACTCTCAGTTCTATTCCACTGATCAAAATGTCTATCTTTATGCCAGTACCATGCTGTTTTGACCACTATAGATTTGTAGCATGTTTCAAGGTCAGACAATGAAAGTCCTCCCACGTCACTCTTATTTAGAATGCTTTTGGCTATTCAGGTACACTTTCCCTTCCAAATAATTGACTTTAATATTTCTGTAAAGTAGACTGTTGGAATTTTGATTGGTATTGCTTTGAATCTATAATCAGTTTCGGTAAGATTGACATCTTCATGACATTTAGTGTTTCAATCCATGACTACAGAATGTCTTTCCATTTGTTGGGTCTTCATTGATTTCTTTCAGCATTGTTTTGTAGTTTTCTACATATAGGTCCTGTACTTCTTTGGTTAAATTGATTCCTAGGTGTTTGAGAGTTTTTGTTGCTATTGTAAATGGAATTTTTTCCAGATTTCCTCCTCAGATTGTTCAATACTAGTATACAGAAATATTGCTAATTTTTTAGTTTGATCTTGTATCCTGCCAAGTTGCTGAGATCATTTATCAGCTCATGCAGCTTTGTTGTAGACATTTCAGAGATTTCTAAATATAGGATTATGTCATCCACAAATAGTGAGAGCTTTACTTCCTCTTTTCCTATTTGGATGCCTTCAATTTTTTTTTTTCTTGTCTAATTGCTCTAGCTAGAACTTCTAGCACAATATTGAATAACAGTTGTGACAGTGGGCATCCTTGTCTTGTTTCTGATCCTAGAGGGAAAGCTTTCAACCTTTCCCCATTGAGTACGATGTTGGCTGTGGGTTTTTCATACATGCCTTTTATCACATTGAGAAATTTTCCTTCTATTCCTACCTTTTGAAGTGTTGTTATCAAGAAAGGATGCTGGAGTTTGTCGAAAGCCTTTTCTACATTGATCAAGATGATCATGTGGTTTTTTTTCCCTTCAATTTGTTAATGTGGTGTATTATGTTAATTGATTTTCTTATGTTGAGCCACCTTTACATTCCAGGAATAAATCCTGGTCATGGTATCTTATTCCTTTGATATGCTATTGGATTCTATTTGCAAGTATTTTGTTGAGAATTTTTAAAATCTATGTTCATTAGGGAGATTGGACTGTAATTTTCTTTTCTTATAGTATCTTTATCTGGCTTTGGTATTAGGGTGATGATGGCTTCATAAAATGTGTTAGGTAATTTTCCCTCCTCTTCAATTTTTTGGAGGAGTTTAAACAAGATTGGGGTTAATTCTTTTCGAAATGTTTGGTAGAATTCACTGTGAAGCCATCTGGTCCCTGACTTTTCTTTGTTGGGAGATTTTTGATGATGGATTCAATCTTTTTAAATGTGATTGATTTGTTAAGTTCTTGTGTTTCTTGTAGAGTTAGTGTAGGTTGTTTGAGTATTTCTAGGTATTTGTCCATTTCTTCTAGGTTGTCTATTTTTCTGGCATACAGTTTCTCAGAATATCCTCTTATGATCCTTTTTATTTCAGTCATATCTTCCCCCTTTTCATTTCTGATTTTATTTATTTGCATCTTCCCTTTTTTTCTTTGTTAATCTAGCTAAGGGTTTGTCAGTTTTATTAATATTCTCAAAGAACCAACATTTGCTTTTGTTGATTTTCTCTATGGCTTTTTGTTCTCAATTTCATTAAAAAAATTTTTTAAAGATATTTAGATTACGTAAATGCTACAAAAAAAATTTAGGGGATTCCCATATGCCCCGCTTCCCACACTTCCCACATTTACCCCCATTAACAATATCCTTCATTAGTGTGGTACATTCATTGCAATTGATGAACATATTTTGGAGCATTACCACTAAGCATGGATTAGAGTTTATATTGTAGTTTACATTCTCTCCCACACAATTCTGTAGATTATGGCAAGATATAATGACCTGTATCTGTCATTGCAATGTCATTCAGGACAATTCCCAAGTCCTGAAAATGCCCCGTATTACACCTGTTTTCCCTCTCTCTGACCTCAGGACCTCCACTGGCCACTGCCTCCACATCAATGATATAAGTTCTTCCATTGCTAGAATCACAATAAGTCCATAGAACACCAGTAAGTCCACTCAAGTCCATAGTTCATTCCCCAATCCTGAGGATTCTGGGATGGTGATGCCCACTCCACCTCTAATTGAGAGGGGGCTTCAGTACCATACAGCTGATGGATGGGACGCTCTTGCTTGTAGTTGTGAGCTCTCTTGGTTCCTTGGTATTGTGGTTGTCCATTATCACCTCCTTGTTAGTTGTCCTGGGTGAGTCTAATGAACTGGAGAGTAGGTGTTGCAACTCTGTTGAGGCTCAGGGCCCAGCTGGCACATGAACAGTCCAAAGATTCAAATCTCTTGAATGTACACCTACCAACTCCAGCATAAACTATATGTTCAAATTGAAGGGACCAAAGAGCCATGTGTAGGGAAACCACAACTGAGTCCAATTCTGTCACACTGGGGAGCACAAATCCGAAAGTAAGGCCCACTGGCAAGATGGCAAACTCATGAGCTATCTGCCCTGACATAGTGCCTGGGTGTCTCAAGAGCCCTCAGGAGCTCCGCTATTTGGTGTAGTGTCTAATTTGGCAGTCAATGAGTCAATGAGATCCTGCTTAGATGTGCATAAGCATAACCTCTGGAATGACTTCCTGACTCACTTTAAAGTCTCTTAGCCATATAAACTCATTTGTCTTTACCCTTTCCCCCTTTTGGTCAATGTCTTTTTCCAGTTGCATTGCTAGTTGGTGCTTGGTAGTAATCCCATGGTGCCAGGGAGGCTCAACCCTGGGAGTCATGTCCCACACTGGGGGGAAGTTATTACATTTATATGCTGAGTTTGACTTAGAGAGAGGCCACATTTGAGCAACAAGGAGGCTCTCAAGAGGTAATGCTTAGGCATCCTATAATACTATGCTAAGTTTCAATTTCAAGAGTAAAAGTTCATAAGCACAGTCATCAATATCAAGGGCCCATCAATGGACCATCCTCCTTTACTAGCCATTGCCTCTGTACTTGGGGGATTCTTGTTGTTCCATAAAAGGATGTGGCAGAGCTCTCCAGGATGGGAATTCAATACTCTTTTGATTATTATGTGAATCTCCACCCACCATGACAATGCCCCATGAACATTTGAACATGTTTATAAGCCTTACGTGTATGCCCAGGCGAACCTCCTCCCATATATCACCCTTCACTGACACCCCACACAAATGGTCCTCCCCTGTCACAGTTGTAACCTTTCTGTGATCCAAAACTTGTTCAAAAATAAAGCCAATAAAATAGCCAAATATAATTAATAAGAAAATGAAATAATAATGATAGTTTTAAAAATAGGAAATAAAATACAAAAAAATAAAAAAAAAATTTGGGATGATAATAAATAATGAAAAAATATTTAAAAAAAATTTTTTTGACATTTTGCCTTTCATCACTGTAAGATCTGTTGTCCTGTATGTACAGTGACATTTTCTTCCATTTATTCCCCCAATGTCTTACTTTTTTCATTTTGTCTTCAAAGAAGTTTTAGGTCACAGCAAAGTCACATATAGAATATACGGGACTCCCATATATCCAACATCTTCCCACTTTTCCCCATTCCCTTATTAATAACATTTTATATGTGGATGGTACATTTGTTACAACTGATATACAAATATTGAAACATATCTA